>PVJD01007693.1:0-80986 GCA_004026545.1 Mormoops blainvillei | reverse complement strand
TCCAGCCAGCTACCACTTAAGTTAACTCTCCAACAACTTGCCTTAAACGAACAGACTTCTCACGTACAAGGATGTTTATCCTTCCTGCTTGACCTCTTCACCTCGTCATTGGCTTCTTATCTCATAAGCGCCCCTGCCTCTAACTCTTCTGGCCCGGGCCTCTCCAGCCTTATCTACATCGTCCCTTATGCTTTCTGCTCAGTCTGCTGGCTCACACCGAGGGCTTCATCCCTGCTGGTACTTCACTGGGATGTGTGCCCCCCAACAGCCTCCGTCAGTCACCCCTCCACGCTTCAGGTCTCAACTCAAGCCTGAAATCCTCAGAGAAACTCTCTGAGAAACTCACCCCATCCAGATCACACCTGCCTGCGATGCCCCTTCCCTTCCTCTCACTGATCACGCTTGTAACTTTACATTCATTTGGGGGAGTGTTTGATAAATGTTCCTCTCTCACTGAAATGCTAGGTAGGCACGATCCACGCCTTTCTGATCAGCATTCCAGCTCCAATGCCTAGAATGGAGCCTGACACATAGCAGGCAGTTTAAAGTCATTTTCTGATGCCCTGGCTGGTGTGGCTCAGTGGGTTGAGCGCCGGCCTGTGAACCAAAGGGCCGCAGGTTCGATTCTCAGTCAGGGCACATGCTTGGGTTGTGGGCCAGGTCCCCAGTGAGGGTGGGGGGAGGTGTGAGAGGCAACCACACATTTATGTTTCCTTCTTGTTCTCCCTCCCCCCCCTCTAAAAATAAATAAGCAAATCTTTTAAAAAAAATCATTTGTTGAATAAATGAACAAAAGCACCACTGTGCATTTTTCTTCATGTTGTCACATCCAGTATGTCTACACCTCCAAGTAGACACCAGGATAACTTCCTTTAAGGTTAGAATTGATGTTCTCCCTCAGAATACTGTCTGGAGAATTAACTCTTTCTTACTTAGAAATGACAAGGGAGACAAGAAAGAAATTGCCTTAATACCTAAGGTTTACAATTTTCCATTTAAATTAGGTATTGCAAGAAAAACAAAACAAATGAACAGCAACAAAAATGATGTCCTCCCTTCATTGAAGAGAACAGGAAAAATCTTACATTTTTATCCAAGACAACTGTGCACACCTGGTAGGGGAGGAGAGATAATAAGAGAATCTTGGATCACCTGCGAGAGCCAACTATCGCCAGGAGTAAGGAAAAAGCTACACCAAATTTGACCCGGTGCTCTGCTTCCCCTTCCGCCACACGCGTGCTGGAATGCCATGGTCCTGGGGGGAGCCCAGCACTTCCTGCGCATGTGCCCGACCCACACAACATCGAGACAAAAGTCATGCCTCACACACGGCAACTCCCACGGAAGAGCACTATATCAAATGAGGATAACATGCAGTCACACAATCATACTCTTTTAGAGCCTAAAGACATAGTTCTGTTGCTCAAAGACTTTACATAACAAGTATATGAGAACTATAAATTACATTGGAATGACAATATTATTGTAGGTCATATGCTCTTTTTTTTTTTTTAATTATGAGGGACTAGAAAAAAGGAAAATGCCTGGTTTCTTATATAAACAGAAATATAGAATTACTGAGACATTCATTCACTCTATTCATCTAAAAATAGGAGCGACAAGGCCTATTTGCCTCTCCCTCAGAAATGTCTTCCAAAGCCTCCTCTCTCTTCAATCCTGCAGCTTTAACGCGGTTCTCAGTATCTCTGTCTGAGACTACTCTACCGACTCTCACTGCCTTTTCTGGTTTTGGGTGTTCCCAGAATCAACCTTTATCCTTCATTGTTACAAGATTACATAGTTCCTACGTCAATTTCAACCAAAACCACTCAAAAGCTTAAGTGTGGTTAAGTTCAGAATCCTTCGCATGGAGTATAAATAGGAAGCTTCCAGACTTGACCCCATCTGTCCCCTGCACTTTGATGCTTCAGCATCCCTGAGTCCTACCTTACAGTACGCTGCCAGTCCCCGAACTCACATAAGGTCTCTTCCTAACTCCTTGGCTTTGAACGTTTCTAGGGGGAGGGACGACTGCTGTCAAAGATACTGACCAAGACAGAGCTAGAGAGGGTGAGATACCCTCGCTTTCCCGCCTCCATTGGCTGCATGTATTCAGACGCCACATGTCAAGTCTCTGAGATACATGGCCAAGCAGAAGGGCAGAGAGGAAAACGATCGGCCCCCTGGGGGCGCTGGTGAGGGCCACGCTCGGCTGCTGCGTGGGCCTTGCTCCTCACTGCACCGCAAACACGAAGTGCACGCAGGTCCCGTGACCCCCTTGGGCTGGAATGACACCTCCCACATGGGCTTCTTCCATAAGACTCTGAGCTCAGCTGCAGAACCCTTGTCTCGATCTGTATCTTAACAGCTGGCACCGTATTTGGCATACGGATACTGATAGAGGCTTATAAACTCTATCCCCTGGTTGAAAACCCAGCATTTCCCAAAGCTTGTTCCGCTGGCCATTAACTCAAAGTGGTGTGCGCACATATTTCAGGCGAATGGCACTCTGCCATCCCGAACGAGGGTTTGAAAAACAGTGTTCAAGTTCAACTGTTACTTTAGTCCATTCGAGTTGCTATTACAAAATTCTACAGGCTGGGTTGCTTATAAATGACAGATATGTATTTCTCCCAATTCTGGAGGCCGAACGTCAGAGGTCAGCGGGCCAGTGTGGCAAGCTTGGTAGGGGCCCTGTTCTGGGTGGCAGACCTCTCGTTGTCGCGCCCCGCCCCTCGGCCCTGCACCCACGGTCGCGGCAAGGATGCTCTCCCAGACTTCTTGTGTAAGAGCATTGATCGCATTCCTGAGGGCTCCGCCCGCGTGACGTAATCAGCTAGCAAAGGCCCCACCCCCTAATACCATCACTTTGAGCGTTAGGATCTCACCAAATGAATCTGGGCGGGCGGGGGGACACACAGACAAACCGTAGCGGTTGGTTTCTTCAGCGCAGAAAATGAATAAAATTCATTTAGGGCTTAAAAATGTCCTTGAAGAGGAAGACGTGTTACACAGCATCATTTCAACATATAACTGGAGAACACTCTTTTTGAAAGAGCTAACACTATACAGGGGACATTAGTTAAGGGGCTATTGCTTTAAATGTCCACATTTGTGACATTATTTTATTTCATCTTTGAAATATTTCTGTGAGGTATAGAAGAACAAGGTCACACCTTACAGATTAAAAAAATGTTGCTAATAAATAATTAAAGCTAAATAATACATCAAATAGTAATTGAAAATATAAGACGTTGTTTACTATTCTAGTTACTGCAGGGCTAGAAAAAATATATAAATTTAGTTCCTGCTCTATTTGAAGAGATGAGATATACAGGAAAAACAGGGAACCATAAAATGGAGTTTTCTTTTTATCCAGCAATATTTTTATACATGTTTTATACATCAAGGTATTTGGTGTTGCCTGATTATTAAACATGATACACATGGAAGGAAAGTTATTTACCACAAGCAGGTAAATAGTTTACCTTGTAAGCAGGTCAGTTCCATAGCTAACATTACGATTTGAGCTTCACGATCTCTGGGAACAAATCGCGAACTGCTATGATGTCCACCATATAAAGAAAAGAAAGGCTAAGGAGATGCCCCACTAATGAGCCAGCAATAACAATGTGCCAGAACTGGGGCAAAGTGATTCCAACCTTGTGATCTTCTAAAAATAACCACTCAGAAGTCCCTGGGAAATCACTGGACCCCATTAGAGTGATCTGGCTGGAACTCTGTTTGTTTCTATCATAATACTTTATTGATCAAGACTGACAACATAGGACATCATCCTTCATATCTAAGGGAGACACGAGGTCCTTAGTCTTGTTATTTAAGAAGAGGGTCCTCTGGAATTAACATCATCTTCACGCTTAAGGAAGGATTATTACGAAGGCATCTAACGACGAGGTATTTATGCTAGAAAATTTGGCCAGCATGCACTAATGAAAGATCAAATTCTTCTGCTAAGTACTTTCTAAAAGTTTGCTTTGGTCAGATGTTTTGGCGTACTCCTCTCATGGCCTCTGTACTGCACACAACATTATTAACATGTGATGTACTTATTTCTTGAGAACTGGCAAAATGTTAGCAGAACACATGACTCCGAGAGGTTCTGTCATACTACGATCTGAAACTGAGGCTCAAAGACACAGTCAAAATATTATGTTAAGAGACGTAGTATCCATAATGGTCAGGAATTCTGAATTCTATACCTAATACAATGTGGAATTCCAAGGAATACTTTATCATGGTGATAAAACTCAGAGCTCAGCCAATGACTAATGGGATAGCTTGGGGTGTCAATCTCTAAAGTTCAATGTTCTCAGCTGTAAAGAAAAAAAATTACCTGCCTCACTGGGGTGACATGGGGACTGAAGAGGTTCCACAGATCACTAGTCCCTTTGGCATACTGGGTTCAAATAAGTTAGAAAAACACTTCCTGCTAAACTTACTATGCCCTCCCCAACCCCCCCAACCCCCGCTCCGCCAGAGTTTGGTAATAGGCCATCGACATACTAAACTCTGTGAGTTCTGCTGTAATGAAATCTATCGACTTTTCATAGCCAAGTGTTTCTCAAATCTACTGGTTCCCAAAATTAATTCGCTTTTTCCCGTTAACACCTGTTGGTACACCCAGGAGCCAGTGTTCCTCAGAACACACTTGAGGGTGATACCTTCAGAGAACAGAAAGGGACACTTTAATGACATCAGTGTAAAGCTTTTGAACTTGACGCTGCCATTCTTTCTGATTATAACAGACACACGACTCTTGCCAAGTGAAGGGAGCAGAGAGTTCAAGTACTGACAGCGCAAGAACGATGACTCTGTCGGCGTGCAACATGTTAGGCACGTTGTGATACCACGTGAAATGACGTAAAGCTCTCGCGTGCGTGTTTTGAATCTTTTAGGTAGGAATAGTTATGAATTTACATTCCTCGGTTGGTTTTCTTTGTGATATAACAACATGTTTTTGCAAGATGGTGAACTGGTTTGCAATCTGTCCATATTGGCCCTGGCCTTGGGAGAACGTGGCTGTGGCTGTGTGAGCTGCTGGTACCAAAGGGAAGGAAGTTAAAAATAAAAAATCTCCACTCCACATAAAGAAAATGAAGATTTGATCATGTCAAAAAAAAACAACCACAAAAAACAAAATGATCTAAACCATTCAAAGAAAAAAGCCTTGCATAGCTTCTAACGTGATAGACGGAAGTGCGATAGATAACTCCCCATTCCACCAGTTTTACGAAGGATTATCGTAATTATTTTTGACTTCAGAGACACACTCTTAGAAAGTAAAAACTAGTAACTCGAAATAAGGAAAAACTGAGTGCACTTGGCCCAAAGACACCAGGGATTCGAGCACACGCTGACTGAACACAATCAGCCACACTTCCCCGCGGCAGGGCGAAGGGTGGAAAGTATAGCACTGGAATGACGGCCGGTTTGTAATTGGCAGCTGGAGTTCCAAATCAAAACGGGGCTTTCGTCTCAGCCTAGCGCGGAAAAGATGTGGGTATTCTGCCTACTGGGCCGCCCATCCCCAGTAACACCTCAGGTCGGTAGCACGCCTTAAAGGAGAAGACAGTGACAAGCCACTCTGTGCCCAGTGTCATTCTGGTATTTGCTGTTTATGGCACATCATCCCCAAAAAACAACTCTGGATAGAAAGAGATGGCTAATCCATGCTTAGCTTCACAGCTGGTGGAAGTCTATGTCCCCACACCAGTCACATGGAAGGTTTTATGTGAATACAATTGGCTCATGTTATTCAAAATGTGTCCAGAACCCGTGGGGGGTTTGTTAAAAGTGCTTCTCGTGGGCCCCCCCAGACCCACTGAATCCAGCTCTCTGGGGCAGGGCCTTGGCCTCCCCACGTGGAGTAAACTCTTAGGTGACTTTTAGGGTCACTAGAGAGTTAAAAGAATACTGCGCTGAATTCTGACATCAATTATTCATATGCACAACTTGGAAGCTTCATAGGAAAGTCTGAAAACCATGAAAAACTTTCCAAATTAAGGCTTAAAGCCCAAGTTCTGGGGGAAGAAAGTATGAAAAAAAAAAAGGGTGACAACGATTTTTTGGGGGAAATGTTATTTTAAAACATCATTAGGTACAACCCTGTAAAAATTCGACACCTTCGGTTTTATTAAAGATCAGTGCGCCCATGGATGCCCCTGCCTGTAACGAATGCAGAGCCGGGGCCCGTGCTGTGGGTGGCACTGGCCGTTGGCTGTCTGCACCGCACGTCCCTCCCGCCCCATCCCGGTTGGCAAGCCCCTGCTCACGCCCTCGTCCTCTCCATCTCAAGCTGGCTCCTCTTTGTTATCGGCGCACATTGGACAGTTGTGAGGGCAGGAGTCATCTGTGGCCCTGGAAAGCACTATTATTCAACAAGACTGCACCATCTTCCCTAGAGATGTTTGAGACCAGGCCACTTTGTCCTTGGTCAAAGCTGGTTCAGGTGTCACCCTGCCCAGCAGCAGTGGCTCAGACTGGCTGGTTGCTAAGGGCCTTCCTGGCCTGGTCGTCCCACATTTCCAAGATGTACACGGCTTCACAGAGTAGACCAACGGCTTTCTGGGCCGGACTCTGTGGTCTGCAGTACAGTCTTCGTGTCTTTCAGTTTGAAATTCCTTGCTGAAAATCCACCGTGTGAAGACTACGGAGGATGTATTAAGGTCTTGTTTTTAATTCTCCATCTATAAATTCTTGTTTCTGGTAAAGGATAATGGTAAATGAAAGAATATATATAATATATATTACATAATGTATATCTAATATAACCGTGTGTATGATATGTATTAAGAGAGAGAACTAAGTTCTAGAAGTAAATTGTCTACCGGAAGTCACATTTTTAAAAACAAGAAAGTTTACCAAGAACAAGATGTGGTTTCGGGACGAGCATTATCTGGGAACTGGTTAGAAATACAAATATTCAGTCCCCCCACCCCCCGCCACCCCAACAAGCCTACTGGATCAGAAGTTCCCAGGTGGGCCCCCCAAATCTGTGTTTTACAAAGCTCTGCAAGTGACTCTGATGCATGTTCAAGTTTCAGAACCACTGGCTCAGATCTCCAGACAACTCCCTGGGACCTCGAGTTGTAGATTAGAGGGAGCTGAACGAAGCATCTACGAGACGACATTGAACGTGAACCAAAAGAGACCCGCCTGCTCTTGCAACTGGCCCCAGAAATGCCCCAAAGTGTTTCTCAGAATGAGAGTGACTCCAGTTAAGACACTATCATCATAAAACCACTACGCTCATTAAAGTGCCAACACGTCATGTATCTTATTCCTCAGGTGCCACTTGACAGAGAACCTGGGTGTGAAGAAAAGCCAAGTGTGGTGTATTATATGACAGGTCAGGGTTAAAGTGGGGTGGAGGGAGGGGGGTCCTAAGCCCTCCTCCCGAAGGGGCGAGAGACAGGCTCAGGTGGGACAGTGCAGGAAGGGGGTTCTGGAAAGGCAAGGATGGTTTCAGCAGGCAGAGAAAGTGACGCTCAGAGAAACCCTTTGTCATCTTTCCTGTGTTGGACAGCCCCCCACTATCAATTAATGGAAGAGATGGTCTCCTGCAGCTTCTCACAAGAATATCTTCACTGGAAAAATTGTTGCCACCGATTAGCATTCTACACCCATTTTATGCACACATGTGACTCCTAGCCAAACAAAATGTGGATTACTCCGAATTTGGGACTCTCTTCAGTGCCCCCTCATGACAGGTTCCTAAGAGGAAATCTATAAATTCAGATCCTGACATTTGCAAGCACCAGCTGACAGAACTTCCTTACTATATCTTTACAGATGTTCTTACTACAGCTTTTGTTTACAGAGCATATAAATAACATATTTTACTAACACATACGTTAAAATCTCCGTTACAGTACTTAATGACTACAACAGTATTTGGAAGCACATAATTTTCTATTTGATAAACATAAACAACATTAAAGCCTTTATTTTCTTCTGGCACATTCCCACACTATGCGAATGTTAACGTTTTTGTTATACCCTATATTTCTCAAAGGTTTTCTCTGTGCCTTTTAAAAACTCAGCTAAGGATAAAAAACTCAACCCAGCTTCGTTTTTACAAATGATGACAAAAGCACGACTTAAAAACACAAGAGGGAGAGAGCAGTATCGGAAGTATATGTTCGAGTTACTTCAAGGAATACAGGAGTCATTAAAGGGTTCCTTCTCCAGGCAGCAAATGTCCAGGTACCAGAGTCCCGTTTTGTGTCGTTCTATCAGCTGACAGGTGACATTTTAACCTCTAACCAACCATGGCAAGATTATTCAAAATTAAGGTTGACGTTTTGTCCTTTCGCTAGTTCCAAAGTCCTGCAGGGGCTTACTGCCTGATGTCACACCATATGTGCACCCTCTGGAGCCAGCAGACAGTGGGAAGGAGGCGGGATGCCTGTGCTCTCTGCCATTCTGCTGCTTCCTGTTGTTGCTGGAACAGCCCTGGCTTTAGCTAAACATAACCCTGAGGGTGAATCATTTTTAGCAGGAGAGCCCGCCTTAGAGCCCAGTGCCCTCCATCTGACGTCGTTTCCGAAGCCTTCTGCCATCTGTGCAGCTCACACAACTCACCGCTTCGGGCTCCTGCGACCCTTAGGAAACTTACCCATTTTATGAGACAGTTCAGAAAATAAGATGATTGGCCACTTCAGTGTGTCCGAATAAAAATCCAAACCGTTTTGAAATGAACAACAGGATGGATTCTTTTTGATGCATTTTTGCTTCTGTCAACTGGTTTACCATTACATGACAGCAGCTAAGGAAAGAATCTGTCAAAACCTTCTCCATAATTCAAGTTATTTTCTAATTCCAAATTTACTATTATCTTGGGCAATAGAATGTATTTACCTACTTGAGCCCTCAAGAGGTTTGATTCAGAAAAACACTTTTAGGATTTACATTCGGAATTTTTTTTTTTTTGGCCAGATATGAAAAGTATATATGAGAAATGAGAGAATACCAACTACTAGTAATACACAGTATCCTTAGCTTAATGTCAGTAACACTTAAACCAAGCCAGGGTTCATGAAAAGCGTGTACAAAGAAAAAACCAGTCCCTTTAAAAATATATATAACTTTCCTCAGTGGTCTTTCTCCTGGAGTTTTTCTGTAAAGTTAAGCATTTAGCTCCATACAATCCAAAAAATCTATACATAGTTTAGAGGAGGAAGCATAAATCTCATGGGTCTCAGATTCACTTTCTGTTGCCTTCCTTCATCATATGTTTAAAGATAATCAATAAAAAATGATTTCTCTTTGTAAGCATTTTCCTGTTCTGCCAGAAATAATAGCAGTCCCTGCCCTAAAATGAAGGGGAAAAAGGAAAGTAATATTTACCATAAGAGGAGAAAAAGAAACTGCCTAAGCATTTTTCCAGAGCTAAGCGAAACAAAAACAGCCAATCACGTTCATTCTTGATGAAAAATACTTAAATACTCCTGGCATTCGTTTTATTCTTAACATCCACGGTATCAACAAGTTTTCAAACTCTGGATTTATACTGCAACTTCCAACAGACTCTTTCTATTTCATAATAGTTTTACTGTATTTCTGTATAAGTATATACATATCACGTGCAACACTTTTGGTCAATGTTGAACACTGAAGCAATAAAAGAAAGGACAGTGAGGTCCCCCAAATTGCCTTCTAGGGCAGCGTGAGATGTCAAACTACCGAGAAAAAACAGATGAAAACAAAGTTACATCCAGTAAGGAAATAAAGGACTGCAGACAACTCCATCTCTTCTTTCAAAACAAAACTTTTTGCCAGTGGTATTTATATCATAAGGATTTTCCTACGTAAAACACTCTTGAAAGTTTTATATTAAATAATCTGAAATCATCTGTTGGGGTTTCTCCAATATGTAGACTCTATCTCAAAACTATCCATTTTTAATTGTTTTCTTCTGGATTTCTCACAAAAGACTGGGGGGAAAAACACCAAATGGGACAGTAACAGACTTTTCCTTTGTAACAGAGTTACAAATATATTTTACACATTTTCCTGGCTTTTCCCCTTCACTCTGTATTATCTATGAAGGTTGTCATATTTCACCAGGGCGGATTATAAATCAGACAAGTTCAGCCTTTCAGGTTGAAAAATGGAGGTGAAAGGCACAGCGGAAAATATATAAAGTATAATTAAAACCATATGACCATAGATATTGAAGCAGTACTTGTTGGAGAAAACCCAAGTAAAAATCAAACCTTTTCTGGTGTTAGTGAGACTATCCAGTCCATTTGGGACAAGCACACATCATTTGCTAAATATTCTTTTTCTTTTTTTCTCTTAACAGCAAGAGTACCCAGGGAAATGAAATCCTAACAAGGCAGTTAATGCTACAGCTATCTTTGTAGAGAAATTCGCAGTTCTTACCGTAAAACTGATCTCCTATTTAAAACAGTAATCACTTATTTAGAAATACAGCTTATGATTGGGTGACGGTCGATTTCACCAGGGTATTAAACACTTACGATCACAAGGTGGAATCAAAATCTCTTTCTAATTTTTTTATGATCTTCATCATTCAAGACCTGAGGGTTCCAGTGAGACACAGAAAGTCTAATCGCTCACTATTGAACACAAAGAGCAAGAAGTGACGGAATGTAAGCTGTCTCCCCTGTTACATTATGAAGGACCTAAATGCCACTGTTGAACACTTAGCAGGCAAATGAGGCACGCGTGCCTAAGAATGACCAGGGAAATGAAGAACTCTCCAAGTCGTAAAGCAATTCTGGTAAAAACCTTTGACTTCGGTCGTCTACCACCAAAGTCCTTATGCCTATTTTTCCACAGCACTCCAAGTGTCAATTACCATAATCTCAGTAGACAACAGGAACATAATTTTCAATATTGCTTTGGGATTCCCATAAACAACTCCAGCGCAGCCAGTCACTTACCCCCCAGAAACTGGATTCCTCCAGCCACTCTCCCCACTGTCCTGGAGATGAGCTCCGACACACAGCAACCCATGAGGGCTGTGAGAGCCACCAGGAGGAGGAGGCCACAGCCCAGGCCCGTCACGACCGTGCAGATCCTCCATTCCGCACTGGGGATGCCCTGGAAGGAGGCGTAGCGCCCACATTCTTCCACCATCACCATCATCTGCCGACTCTCATCGTGCACAGGGTATGAGCACCTCCGGAAAGTACCGAAGGACACCGGCTTGCCCAGCTGGGATCCCCAGAGCCAGTAAGGCATAAAGAACCCCACGCAGGAGGTAGCAGCACAAAGAAATGAGAGCAAAGCCCAGATCATCCCAGTACACGTCAGGCTGGATGCCATCTTTCTCCAGATGGGGCAATGAGCGCCCAAAGGGACCGTGCTGGGGCTGCAGGAGTGGGGGAAGGTGTGACGCCACCGGGGACTGGGGCCGCAGGTAATCAATCAGTCCACTGCTCTGTAATGGGCCGTGTCTATGAACAGAACGGCTCTTCAGTCTTCCTGGGCCTCAACTTCCCCTCCTCTGTAGTAAGGGTGATGATGATCCCTGGTAAAACAAGGAGAAACAGTAAGGCTCTGCAGTTTTTGGTGAAGTGGCAACAGCGATTCAGTTGCTTCACAACTTGTAATTAATATGCAGTCACATTTGCCTCAAGACTTCAAAAATGGGAAGAACATAATGTTTGCTATCAATGTCTCTTCAAGTCAAGTTTCGTCAAACTGGCGTAAAACTTTTTCATGCTTTGATATCCTATAAATGCTCCCAAATTAACTCTGACAGCTATTGACTTAAAAAAAACAAAAACACGCATGACTTCTATTTGCAAGTGAATTCATTTCATATACTCCCATTAAAAGTTATGTAGCATTTTTATTGGCAGTAAACACAATTCCAAATATTACAATAAAATGAACCCAACCATGGTTTGTCTACTTGGTTTGCAAGTTCATGCTGATAATTTGTAGTAACTTTTCCGTGTCCCGTTAGGTGCATTAACTCTCTGCATGAGCCCAAACAAAAGAATTAGGATAATTTTCACACTTGGGAAGCACCGGAAACTGAACTTTCTAGACTGTCTAGGTACGCGGAGCGGATGGAGCTATGAGGCTCCCCGAGAGCTCATCCAGTAGCATTTGTGAATCCCTTCAATCTTAACTGTCCTCTCCTACGGCAGATGAAAGAAAGCCAGTGTAGGGTTTATTTTCAAATCTGCAATTCTGATTCATTGCTTCCGATAAAAGTACTGGAATTATCTCTCCAATTCAACGATTGTCAGTGCCTAATTTGAAAAGTAATACACACTTTCTAGTGCCCTGCATCCAACCCCAACCATTCAAATAGTTCCACAGGTGCCCTGTCCCGTGTGGTTCAGGTGACTGGGTGTCCGTCTGGCAAAGCCAAAGGTCACCGGTTGGATTCCCGGTCAGCGCACAGGCCGGGGTTCCGGGTTCGGCCCCCAGCCTGGACGCAAAGGACAGGCAACCGGTAGATGTTTCTCTCTCCCATTCATGTTTCTCTCCCCTTCTTTCTCTCTCCCTTCCCTTTTCTCTAGAAATAATTAAATGAAACCTTTCGAATAGTTCCACATGCATTTGACGACCACCACCTCCCTCCCTTTCAAAAGAGTTCCTGAACCATTTCCCACACTTTCCATAAAGAAATGAATACAGAAGCACAAAGGCCATGCACCCCCGAGTTCCAGTCCCTGAACTCTCAACTCCAGCGAGCGGAGTCCACAGCAAATGCCCCCTTGCCTCACCTCTCCCCACGTCCCAAGCCTCGCCTCACCGGTTTCCTCTCCACCCACCGCCTCAAGCTTAGTGCAGTGTATCACTCCAGGGGAGCTCCGGCTAATGTGGTCTTTTTTTTTTAAATCTTGTCCACTGAGGTCAGCATCTACGTTAGCGACTAAAGTTGTCTGTCTGGGCCATGAGGCTGGGGAAGATGAGCGGGGGTGGCAAGGGCCACCCTCTGGAGCAGGGTAAGGAGCCAGGGGGCACACCCAGACAAGATCCTCACCAGTTCCCTGCAACGGCCTCGCCCACCCCACCACCCCTAAGACACATAGGGTCCCCAATCCAAAAAGAGGGAGCGAGGCATTTTCCAGCCGGCCTGTGAAGGGAGGGGACAAAGGTGGGAGGGGGGCCACCCCCAGAGGCAGGCGCCCACGGAGGACGCGGCGGGCTGGGCGAACAGGGCCAGCAGTTCCGCGCAGGAAGTGCGGCGCCCGGGGACGAGGGGGCCACGGGCAGAAGGGAGCGCGGCCAACGCCCCGGGGGCAGCCCGGCGCTTCACTCACATGGCTGGCGGGCGGCGGCCACCTTCTGTCCCCGGGCCGGGGCGCACGCACAACTTGCTGTCTTTTCCGGGCGGAACATCCACCGCCGGGGAGCCCGTTCTTCCTTCTTCGCCGCGGCCCCTAACGGCCACGGAGACTCCGGGCCCGCCTCGGGAGAGAGGGCAGGGGCCCCTCGCCAGGACCGGCTGCGCCGCCGCCAGTGCAGCCCGCGCCCCCGCGGCTCTCCGGCGGCGGCTCTGGCGGAGCGCGGGCGCGGGGGTCCGCACGCAGAGGCACAGACCTCGCTTTGGCAGGCGCGGCACGCACCGCCTCCGCCCGCGGCCGCCGGCCCTCCCCCTTCTGCTGTCCCCTCCCCTCGCGCCCCGCCGACCCGGGGCGGACGGACCCGGGACGCGGCGAGGCGCGGCCGGCGCGGACCTTTCCGGCGCGCGGGGAGGGGCGCGCCCCCCTGCCCGCAGGGACCCAAGCCCATCCCCGGGGGCGGCTCCGCCAGCCCCGAGACCCCCTCCTGCTCTGCTCCCATTGCGACGCTTTCCAAGGGGACAGCGGGGGAGGCAGACTGACGGAGAAGTAGGGGAGAAAGTTGCTTGTCGTCTGGGGCACTCACGAGGGGCACACGTTTCCCGTTTGCTTTTTGAGGGTCTGGGATTTGGGGGTTACAGCCCCGCTGGCCTACCGCCGTTAGGACTGGCAGGTGAGGGCGAGGGCCTTGAGGACTGAGTCAGGCGGCCCTTTTGGGGAGGCTCTTGGGATGTGGTCACTTTGTAAGGGGGCACACAGTGTGGACCCGGGGATGAGAAAGAAATGGGACAGCCCTTGCAAGGCTCAGGGCTTCGGGCCTGGCTTGTCTGTCTAGACAAGCTAGGGAGGAGGCTGCAGGGAGACTTCGAGCAAGAGCCTCGCCCAAGACTCACCCCCACTTTGGGAACTTCTTTCAAGGCATGGTATTTCCAAGGCCCTTCGCCTTTCAAGGGATTTCCCTCTTTCACTCTCTCTCTCTCCCTTCCTTCCTTTCTTCCCGTCTTTTCACCTTCTTCCCTTCCCCTTCCCTTCCATCCCTCCAATCAATCTTGCAATCAATACCACCATTGGATTTCTTTCCTAAGAAACAACTGATTTTTTTTACTTCTCTTCCAGGCCAGTCTTGAGGGTGTGTGTGTGTGTGTGTGTGTGTGTGTGTGTGTGTGTGTTTTCCTTTGTCATTAGTGCAAACCCCTTTGGAAGTTTAGAACTGTGTTCAGTAGACTGTGGAAGTCTCTACTGGAGATAGTATTTTAAGAATCGTGCCACCTGGGAATAGTAGCGTGTGAAGCCGATACTTCCTGGGATATAGTTTGTGAAGCACTTCTTCAGAGTAATTGAGAGTAAGAAATGGGTAGTTCTGTGTATCTAGCAGTAAATTTTCAAATTGCACCATTGTATTTAGCCATGATGGTGCATTTTTCCCCACAACTGCAGCAGGAGATGTGCATTCTTTCATTACTATTTTGAAAGGCTTTGAGTCGTTGGACCTTTTGAGGTCAAAGACCCTTTTAAGAACATGATGCAACTGATAAGCCTCCCAGAAAAAAAAAAAGAAAAAGTGCACGTACACGATACGCTTTATCCCAGTGGTTCTCATTGGGGAGAAGAGACATCATACTCCCCAAGGAGAGTTGGCACATGTGGACATGTTTTTGATGATCATGACCAGGGAGGTGTTATTGCCCCCGTATCTAGTGGTTAGGGGCCAGGGGTGCTTCAAACCACCCTGACATGTAAAGGACAATGCCTCTGAATCCTCCAACCCAAAATGTCAATGGTGCCAAGGTTGAGAAAACCTTGAAATGTCTGGTGGGTCCATGTCCCCCTGCATGGACCCATCCATGAGTCCCAGATTCAGAATCCCTGGTCAAAGCGATTCACATTGTCTGGTACAAAACACTAGACACTGAGTTTGGTGACAGCACAGTAACTGAATTCCAGTTATGTCCCCGCCCTAAGGTATCCTGCAGAATCTTCAGATCTACATAATGTGAGGGTAAAAGATGTGATTGTGTGCAGGCGAAATAATGATTGTGAGATTCGGACTCGCCCTTCACACAACCTGCTGCGGAAATTGGCCTGAGACCTTTCCCATGCTCAGAAGAGTTTTAAGCATTGCAATGGGTGGCTGGGATTAAGTCCTTGCTGTGTTAGTCACTACATTAACTTTTCTTTATTTTTTTTTTTTAATTTACAACTTTGAGGTTATTTTTTAAATGATTTTATTTATTTATTTTTAGACAGAGAGGACGGGAGGGAGAAAGAAAGGGAGAAAAACATGAATGTGTGGTTGCCTCTCGCACACCCCCTACTTGGGACCTGGCTGGCAACCCAGGCCTATGCCCTGACTGGGAATCAAACCGGCGAACCTTTGGTTCACAGGCCAACACTCAGTCCACTGAGCTACACCAGCCAGGGAAACACTAACTTTTCTTAATGGGCTACTTCTTTATCTAGTCCTCGAAAAAGAAGAAGAAAAAACTATGGGAAAGGCACAATTATTATTTATTAGAGAGGTTATTTTATTATGTGCATTCTATTAAACAGAGTAAATGCTATTGGAGAGATTTTGCCTAAGATGAAAAAGAAGAATAGAGGAAGAGGCCGAAATTTTAAAACAATTTATTAGGATACAATATCAGTTATTTCTGAAATCATAGTGTGTTATATACCAGGACTCAGATTCTAACTTAGACAAATGAATTTGGATGAATGATGATCTTTGAGACTAAATTATCTCATTTGTGAAAAGGGGTTAGACTAGACGATTTTTAATATTCTTCTACCTCAGGACTTGTAGCATCATAATTAGGCACTCATATTTGAGAAGGAGTTTAGGGGTCATCTAACTTTGTCCAAGGATGTAGTTTTACCAATGATGATACAGAGGTCCAGAACCCTTCCAGCGTCTACCCCAAGCTGAGCCTAGAATCCGTGTTCCCTGATTTCTCTGTCCATTCCACCATGTGATTATCTTCCCAAACTATAAAATCTTCTGAATTGCTCTTTGGGCTGTTGTATGCCTACTTTAAAGGCTAAATGCATTATAATATCTTTAAAACCCTTTCATTAAATTTGCACCTTCAAAGGATCTTTGAATTACTTCCCAACCAGAAGTTCCCACACCACAGATGCCATCGACACCTCTTGTTCTAGGTTTGAGTTTCCCTGTGTTTGGAAAGTAGTCTCACTGAGTCAGGAGATGCAATCATGAATGTAAAAGTGCGTGGAAAGCTGCAAAGCACCTATGACGACACTTTTGGTCATTGACCCAATATTGATGTTCAACCCTTGTTCACTGGACACTTTCTAAGCCCTCTTAAAGCTAGTGGTGCTGCCTGACCGCTGCTCTAGCCAACGGGTCTGCCCAGGAGGGGCCTGGAGAAGACTGTGTTCCCTGATAAAAGGAGGAGGCCTGAGGGAGAAGAGGTTCTCTACTATCCTGGCTGTCTTTGGACACATTCTTGAAGGATGAGATGTGGTACTGTAGCAGCCTTCTTGTAACCATGAGGGTGGAATCACAGAGACATAACCTCAGCTCCCTAAGTCGTGGAGCTATATACCTCTGTGTGCATTTTTTTAAAAGAAAATTATGGCGTGATAATATGGTTTAAGGCACTGTTATTTGAATTTTCCGCTTTTAATAGCTAAAAGCACTCCTACTTGATGAAGCATTGTGCAGATAGGATATATACTCAATGACATGAAAATACACATTAGTTAACATTGTATCCCAATGCTTGGCAATGAGAGATAGATGCTGAATTAATTCAACATTAGCTGAGGCGATTAATAAGCAAATTAATATCATTGTAATTATTAACCTTGTTCTACTGCAGCCTACAGTGGGTATTTAACATTTTTTAAAAATGGGCTATGCTATATGAAATTACGGAAGGAGTATGGGGGTGGAATATGTGGATACCCCATGGAATCAATCATTTTTGACCACTGAAGAGCGTTTAGAAAGGGGCTTCTTTGGTTCATATTTGTGGCACACCCTATGAGTTGGCTGATACAAAGTCCATTTCCAACCCTCTTCGCCCATATCCTTGTCTGGATAGACGCGGCCAAAGCTAAAACCTCCACTGCCCCCCTCCCTTGAAGTCTGAGTTGCCATGTGAGAGTGCCGGCCAATTGGATGAAAGTGGGGGGTTCTGGCACCATCATCTCCACTTCCTCTTTCTTCTAGCTTCAGTTTAAAATGCACGTGACGGTAACCTGGAGGCACGGAAGCCGTCTTTCCACCACGAGGCGACAGGGATGAAGACAAAAGCCAGCACACTTCAGCGTAATGGAGTAAAACGGTGGAAAGAGTGTGGATGCCTGGTATCTTTGTTAGCCTCAGACGGCTCTTGAGCAAGAACAGTAACCCGTAGCTGTTTAAATCACTGTTATTAGCCATGAGAACAGGCCCGTTGGACTATTCAAACCAACTGCGCCCTTGCGGCCCAGGAGCCAGCGCACAGCAAAGTGGGTTCGACACGGGACAAACAGAGGCAGTAAGCAGAGCAAAGACAGGACGGGATGGTGCGCCAAGGGGGAACCGAACCTGGGCGTCCACTGGCTACAGCATGTAGTAGACAGGGAGGACATTCCTGGGAAGTGGGCGGCAGAAACGGGGATGGTTAAGGAAACAGCTTACAAAAGGCCTCTCCTTAAAGTTGTAACTTCGGGAAATCAAAGGAGGCAGAAATACTCCATCGTCTTAAACTGGCCTGATACAGCAAGGGTCCCCTCGAGTACAGACCAGTGCGAGAGAGCGGCAGGGAGGCAGAAGGGGCAGGGGAACTAGAAGGTAAGGGGGGAAAGGCTCTAAACAGAGCCAGAGGAGAAAGATTCTCCTTAACTGCCCCTGGCTGTGGGGCTCATCAGTTCTCTCTTAGAATACGTCACCTGTCCCTCCGCGGGTGCTGTGAGCCCCGGAGAAATGCTCCCTTAGCTGAAAAACGACCATCACGGTCTTCAGTGCGGAAAAGTATGAAATAAACAACTTGAGATCACGGCAAACTTCTCCTTTTCGTCATTTCCTCCCACCCTTCATTCTTAAACTACCCTTTCCCCCTTCACGTACCCCATTTTAAGACAAATTTGAGTGGGTATTGCTATGCTATTTTGCTGCATGTGTCTATCTGTTAAACGCAGGGAAAAAAATCTCTCAGGATACGTGACCTCTCGGGTTTCTTGGTCTCTATTGCAAGTAATCTCGGAGTGAGACCTCGTATTGCTTTCAGAATGTTCCTTCTCCCATTTTCATTCATACATCTGTCATAGCTACACCCCACATCCTGTTATAATAGGGTTTCTTTTTCTACGAACTTTCTTGCATGTGTTTGATAGACTCAGATACCTCTCGCTTGTAGAAATTGTATAGGTCTAGTTACGTACAGTTTCTAAACACAGTGACTGATGTGACTGTATCCCTCAGGGACTCTCATGGAAGTGAGGTGCGTATACCGCGTGGTCTGCTCCCAGGGGTACCGTCTGCCTTGTCCATTTGAACTTTGACAATTACTTTGGAAATATAAAGTGCTATATAATTTCTCTATGTAATTGTTTTATGAATTAATGTAGCATACAAATTTTAAATCAATAAATTATTCATAAGAAGAAAAAATGTGAAGTGTTAAATCACACTTAACATAGCAAATAGTTCATATTAAACCATTGAAATGGAAAATGTCCATAATACATTATACATATATCACATATATATCTTTTCTACATGACCCGGTGTGCATTTTAGAGCTGTACATAATTATGTTTAATATTGAATTAGTTCTATGCTTTTTGCTACTTTCTTTTTTTTCTTCCCAATATCAAGTCATCGCAGGCTTTTCAGTGTTACAAATGTTTTCTGCTTTTTAAATAAAAATCCCCTAGATTCTGTAAAAAGGTGAATATAATGCTTTCTATAGAAAGATACAGAATTTATTGTGGATAATATTTGCCATCAATCACTCATAACTTTAAGAAAATTCAAAGAGGTTTGTTTCAATGGCATTTTAAAAATCTTATACCCTCCCCCTCACCAAACTAAGATGCATTGTCAGGATCGAATATACCAATAAAATAATCTAACAGTAGAAAACCAAAACTTAAACACTTGATTTGGTATTATAACACTAAACGGGACTTACACACCAATTTTTCTAAAATCCGTAATTTATATCGCAGCCATTGTGAGGCGGCCAAGGGGAAATGCTTCTTCCTCGGGCCTCTGGTTTTGCTCGGGGAAACTTCTTCTTGAGTGCACCTGGCCTCTGTCCCCTTGCCCGAGTGCCCAGGACAGCTGGAGACTCCAGGAGGACATGCACTTGGGCGCTAGCTTGTCTCTGCTCTTCACCCGCGTGTGAATCTTCCTCACAAGGCAGGGGCACTCGGTACCTCCAGGGAGGCCACTTGCCGAGACTGAGCTGAGCGACGGGGTGCGTCTACAGCTCAGAGGCTCGGTCAGCAGCCCCCTCCCTGAGCTCCAGCGTCCTCTCCACGTTAGCCTTTGTCCGTAGTAACTGTGATATGGTGGCTCTCACCTGCCACTTTCCCTTCAGTTTGTTCAGTTGTGGCCGCAGAAGAAGAATGTTCCTTATTGGCTCCGTCAGGGACCCCCAATAGGAACGTTCACAAACAGAAAGGAAGCACATTTAAATATTTATTACATAGTACTATGTCGTGACGAACATGCCAGCAACACCAGGTCTGCATTAATGGGGTCAAGGAGAAAAGAGGGGAACTAATTTCCAGCAGTTAGCGCTGAGCTGAACGGCCAGCGACTGTGTCTTAAACGCTGTGCCTGGTTGACTTGCCAACTCCAGGGAATGTGGAGATGAAAAGAGCATGCTATTCGGCTAGCTATGTCTTCTCCGAGATCAGCGTGCCTGCGTGTTAAAAGCTAAAGAGCATGGGTGAGGTGACAAGGAGCAGAAGATATAAAAATAAAAATAGAATGAAGAGCAGTATGCGGCATCAACCGTGTCAGCAGACAGACATGAGAAGTGATGATGCTGTGACAAACGGCAGGGCTGAGGTGTGAGAGGGAGAGGGAGAGGGAGGAGGGGGCGAAAGGAAGAAAAGGGGAGGGAGGGGCAGCGAGGGTGGGGACAGACAGAGAGAGAAGACACCTCTTCTGTTTCTGGTTTTTGGCTCTGGTTTCCTTTGTGTCCAGGGAGACGGGAGTGTGTAGCAACGCCGCGTCTTCTACCTTGAAGCACGGACATAGGGTGCTTGTGATGTCTGGGGAGGGATGGGAAAAACAGAGCTCCAGTGACCCAGCTGCCACTGCGTGGGTGTTGGTGTGCCACGAAGAATACATTTGTCACCTTGGAAGTGTTAGCAGCCTGAGGGACATTTGCTACATGCAGGGAGATGATAAGCTGTGTTTGCCAGCCCTTTGTCAACTTCTGTAGTGATGTGCACAATAATGATTGATGTTTGGTATGACGGCTTTTCTAACCATCTCAGGCCATTAGCCTGGCCTTTCTCCGTGCTCGTGATCAAGTCATGGCTGCTTCCCCTGCAGAGATCCCTA
Source organism: Mormoops blainvillei (assembly GCA_004026545.1). Taxonomy (NCBI): domain Eukaryota; kingdom Metazoa; phylum Chordata; class Mammalia; order Chiroptera; family Mormoopidae; genus Mormoops; species Mormoops blainvillei. The sequence goes on along the minus strand of PVJD01007693.1, from coordinate 60,160 downwards.
CAAAACAGTGTAACTGTTTGCTTGTGACTGTGGACCCCAAACCTGCCTCTTTCCTCGTCAAGAACGACCTTACTCCCTCTGGTAAGCACATAGCAGGTGCTTGCACGGCAACACCTAAAAGTCCGTGGGCTACCTTGATATCTTGGAGTCTCCCAGGGCCTCCCCACCCAGAAAGACAGGCTACCCACCTGACTAAGCTCCCTACCAGCCAGACCAGCTGCACCCCACAAGGTCCTCAACGTAGTGGGTTACCTATCTACCGGTTCCCGAAATTATTCAAACGAGTCAATCACAACCTCCTTCGGAAACCAGGGAGGGGCTGCGTCACCCTCTTGCTGCCACCAAGCCTGCTTCCCACAGCCTCGGTTGGTTCACTCTGCTCCCAAGGGCAATGTAGGTGTGGCCCTGCATGACACGCGGGACCCTCCTTCCCCAGGCTGTGGTGTATATGATTAATAAACGGCTGTCACCTCTTTTGTCCAGTGTCAGGTGTCGTGTACTCAGCCATCTCAGCCTATTTAGGGTGACAGACCTTCTTCTTCATTAATGATGTGAACAGGAAGTGATAGGAAAGGTGCTGAATAAACACATGATTAAAGAAAATTAATGTGAACCCCGTCGCATTAAAAAAAAAAGACTACGTTATATATTTCTGTTTTTCTTAAAGGCACTGAATTATACAATATGCTCTGGAAATATTTCCATATAGCAAAAATGGAAAATGTGGGATGTAAAATCCTTCTGTATCTATAAATCTATTAGCTAAATCAACCAACCCTTGATTGGTGCCGTTAAAATTTTTACTAGGCCATTGAAATAGCAATTACTTGGAAATTATTAAAATGTGGTAATACTGAGGGATTTCTTTTCTTTTTTGGCTTTTCTGTATTTCCTAATCTTTCTTCAAATAACCTGGATTATGTTTAATTAGATGTAGAAACCAATTATCAATTGAACAAGCCCTCTGAGACACGGAATAACTAAATCTAATCCACCGGACAGAACTACTTATGAAGAAGCATGTTTCAGGTCAGAGCAGGGAAGGAAAGGAGTTGTTCCTCACGTGGAACATGCGTTTTGAAACCCCGTGAACTCCCACACAGTAAGTGTTTGAAGAGCAGATGTGTGAGTCGAGGATGTTGCAGAAAACAATCCAGATGTGGTCAGAAGTTCTACTAGATTCTTTTCTGTTCCCTTCTCTTCTCCTAGGGTTAACTGTCTCTTTAACTCCTCTCTGAGAGCTCAAACCCATGGCCAGCGAGGCCCCTACATTTCTGCAATTGCTGGAGAAAGTCGAGCCTCTCTCACTCGGCCCTGGATCTCACATGTGTCTCACGGCGGGTTCGGGTTCTCCTACCACACCCCGGGTGGTAAAAGACCTCACCTAGCTTATCTCCAAAGTCAGACCACCCGGGGGGCAGTTCACTGAGGACTTAGAGGCGGACCAGGAAAGGGGGTTGCATTTCAGCAGCGCTAAACAATCCACCTGGAACGGAATACCGGACCTCCTCATCCTGGCCACCCCCACCCCTGCCGTGGGGAGGGTCACAGGGGTTACCAGTTCCCTACTACCTACTGTCATTTTTCACGGCTCCTGGGTCCTTCCCAGATCCTCCTTCCATTGCCTTGTCCTGCACTCCTAACCTTTTCTGAACCACTTAACACCTCCTTCCCAGGCTTCTCTTGGAAAGTGCCTGTTTTCTGTGTTGTTTGAGCATTTCAGCTTTCTCCCTTCGACTGCCGGTTGTTCGTCCTCTGGGGGTGAGCGTGGCCCAAGGCGTTATAATGCCATCCGTCCCCAACCCGATTTAAAAAAAAGATGTTCTTTTGTTAAGGGGATTTGGATTTTTGCCTTCCTCAAGTGTTAGCTGGCTCAAACATCAATCTTCTTTTTAAAAATATAAAATAAAGAGATTTAAAATATATTATTCGACTATGTTCCAGAGTACCCTCCTTTAAAAACAAGTTTTCATCTATGCCGCCTGAGTTTTATACTTTCTTAGGAGCCTCTGAGCCAAAATATTAACATACAAAGCCCACATTAATATTGCTTTAAGAAAGAACACAGAATATACCGCTCCATGGCCTTCAAAAAAGTTAATCTTTTCCCAGAGGACGCAGAGGCAGCTTCTGGCCACTCTATCACAAGCCGCCGTGTTCAGCCGAGGAAAGAACGCTGTGCAGGGAGTCGAAGATCCTACCAGGGGGTGGATCTTGACGGTACCATGGCTCAGGGGTCAGTTCTGTTATAACCATTTACACAAAGACAAGGCCTTGGCTTTACTGACCAAGGACTCACCGTCACATCTGACCACTTGCCTGAGGTGAAATGAATCAATTAACTTATTTATATTAGTTCATGGTAGAGTGCAAATGAATGGTAGTGCATGGATTAGAATGTGCTTTCCCTGAATGTGAAGTATTTGTTTCTTTAAGCCAGAAGCCTCCTGGTGGCAGAAATGCAGCAAAAAAGAGACTGGCCCTTCCGTTTTTCTTCTAGGTATAAGCGTGCATATAAGTCTTCGACCTAATGTGTACTTGTCTGACTTTTCTGTTGATAATTGATTAGCATCACAGTATCTCGACTCCTGACCCATTAACACAGGGGCAGACTCGGGTCAGAAGAGGAATATTAAAAAATGACCTGAGATCACAAGAAGCTTAAGTCCTGCCTTTACTATAAGCTCCCTATCAATTATATTCTTTTTCTTCTTTTCTTTGTGTTTTTACATGTATGGCCATTCTTTCTTTCCTGGTCATGGTGCTCAATCAGGAATTATGCATAATGCACTTCCTGCTAAATTTTAAGTCTTCGCTTAATCGCCTGCTTTTCATCCAATAAGACTTGTGCTCCAAGTCTTATTTGAACCTGGATATTGCTTAGAAAGCAAATAATTATAGTATAGTGAAGAGAAGACACCTCGTTTCCTAGACTCAAAGGAGCCTTTCAGCCTGGTGGCACAGAAGACATAGAGAATAAACATCTGCTTTCTGATTGACGCTCCCTAACCTTCGTTTTCCTCTGTAAAGAGGCGGAAACCAGGGAGGCGCACACCGTAGTAGGAGATCTGAGCACGACAGTAGATGGCAAGAACAGTTCTGGGTTGCGTTAAGCCGCTAAACGTTTGCTTGACCTTGGACGAGTAGCCGTGTAATATGAGGGATCTGATCGCCCTGCCGCTCCCTCCTCTAAGAAAAAGCTTCCCGGTTCTGTAAGGAGGGTGATAGCCTGATCGCCAACAGCCAATCTGGCCAGAAATCGGGACATTTCCTGGTGTTGCACGTTAGTGAAACTTATATGTTATCAGCTTCTTGAGGGGTCAACAAATCCCAGCAGGGATACAGGTGAAAGTCACAGCATTTTGCCACAGATTAGCTTTTTCCCTGTTTCTTTTTCCTGTATGTCTTAGATAAAGATGACACCTCGAAGCCTTCATAACAATTCTCCTATACTGATCGCTGCTGGAGAGTAATAGAACAGCCTAACATCAAGCTTCTCACTGTAATAAATTAATCCAAGTGATCAGTTTTGAATCATTTATTTCCCCTAGCCAGGTTCTGCAGTGTTTCTCTTCTACCATCTTAGAATTCATTTAGTAATGAGGAGTCCAATATGGTCGTACCTACAATGGTCTGACCTGATCCACTTTTCTAAGGTGAATTTCAGAGGGTGATTATTTTGCCAGTAGCGTACAAAGGTCAAGATGATTTTAGGGGTCATAACATAGTGCATGAACCCAAATCCACTTGTTTTTCTGATTCTTTACCAAAGAGAAAAATGCTTTTTCTTTTTTTTTTTGCTCTGCATATTTTCCAGAGTTTTTTAAATTAAGTGTTGGTATATTGATATAATAAAGGTAAATAGATGTATAAGATTTGCCATAATGGCCCTTACTGGTGTGGCTCAGTGGATTGAGTGCCAGCCTGCAAATCAAAGGGTTGCCGGTTCTATTCCCCATGAGGGCACATGCCTGGGTTGCAGACCAGGTCCCCACTAGGGGGCGCGTGAGAGGCAACCACACATTGATGTTTCTTTACCTCTAAAAATAAATAAAGTGAAAAAAAAAAGATGTAGCATAACGACTTGCTGCCACCAAAAGAGGGCTGATCTGAATTCAACTTTTGATTTAGTCATAGAAACACCTCTTCGAGGGGGAAAGCCTGTTATGGGTCAGAGCAGGCAAATTATGGGCTCGGCTGCAGCTTTTCTCATCTCGGACAAGTGAGTTATTTAGCTTACCTAAAACTCAATTTGCTCATCTGTAAAGTGGAGGTACTATCTTCAAACAGTGTTACTCTAAAGACGAAATGAGATAATATATGTAAAGTACTTACCACTGTGCTAAGCACATAGGAATGGCTCAATAAAGGGTAGCTGTAATTTTAGTAAGATTTCCCCTCTAGCACCTGCCCTTCGAGTCAGGTAAGATGGAATTATTTCCATCTATAATGTACATATGAGGATGTAGGGACTCCGAAATTTTGTCCAGCTCCAAGTCACACCATGTGTAAGATCACAATGCCCCGACGCACGCACAGGGATCACCGCTCCACCTCCAGGGTTTTTTTCTACATCTTATGTTTCTTCCCTTTAGATTCTAATAGAAGTGATTATGTTGGGAGTGACTGACACAAGAATGTTGGGTTTAATGTACCCACGTTATCCTGACCCTTCTGTGTGAAGACTTAAGTGTAGAAAGGAGTAATGAATATGATAGAAAAAAAATTGAAAAGGAAAAGAAGTCCAAGTTCCAATATTTACTCCCAGACTTCATCATGAAGTAATCAGGTTTTCTCTGCCAAGAAAAATCCCTCTCATCCTTTAATACTTGGTTCAAGAATTATTCTGTGAGTTCTTCCTCTGGGTTCCCCTTTGCACACACAGGGCATGCCCTTCCAACTGCTTGACATCTGTAGTGCTTTTCACTGACTCTCCTGGTGGGTTTATTTTGTTTTTTGGGGGGAGTGACATAACTATTAGAAATATACATTCATATTTTTGCCATATATAAAATGACTTTCCCACCTCTCCTTTCCTTACAACCTCTTTTCTACTCAAATTTAACCCTCAAATATAACTTTTTTCTAGCCAATGTCTCCATGCAGATAGGCATGTTAAATTAAAAGACTCAAATTATTGTGTATTAAATTGTGTGTTCAAATACACAACATTTTCAGTATATTATGCTTTATTATTTCAAAAAAGGTAAAAATGTAACTGAAACACAAAAAAAGATTTGTGCAGAGTACGGAGAAGGTGCTGTGACTGATCCAATGTGTCAAAAGTGGTTTGCGAAGTTTCGTGCTGGAGATTTCTCGCTGGATGATGCTCCACCGTCAGGTAGTCCAATTAAGGAGGACAGCGATCAACTCAAGACATTAATTAATAACAATCAGTGTTCCAGCAAGTGGAAGATCGCTGACATACTCAAAATATACAAATCAATAAAGTTATTGGTGAAAATGAAAACTGTATCTTTTATTTTATGGAGAAAACTAAATGGACTTTTTGGCCAATGCAGTATTACAGCAGAGATGGCTGGCCTTTTCTACGAAGCCTTGAGCCCAGTAGGGGCAATCTTACTTTAGGGTATTAACTATTTTTATGGAAGGACAGAAGAGAAGCCCCAAACCAGGAATGGAGAATTTAAAAAGTTAAAAAGTACAATCTTTGTCATTGTTTTGCCTGTGGTTAGTTTTGTGAGTAGATATGACAGTGTCACTTCCTTCCCTGAAAATATTGTCCTTCCCTTACCTATTGTACAAGAAGAAAAATAAGAACTTCCCTTCTACTCTTCTGAGTTCTAGCTGTTCTAATAATCAAATTGACAGGAGACAGGTGAATAGGAAAAATAACCCAATTTATTATGTATGTCCATATGGGGGTTCTGTAAGAATATGGGAACAGAGGACAAATCTTGTATCTGAGGCTTATATCTCATCTTGAGTTACGGAGAAGGGGGACTGTGGTTTCATATGCTGCTGCAAATTGTTTGAAGATCAATTACTTTCCAGACCTTCCTGCAGGGGTGAAGTCGGCCCCTGTCTCCATTACTGGTCCATTGTACAGTTTCTCGTTTCCTTCTGCACTAATCACAATCTAATAACATTTATTAAGTCCTTTGTCTCAGACAGAAAATATAGGTCCTCCAGTGCCTACCAGAGTACCTGGCCCATAAAATGCCTTTAATCAACACTTTGCAAAAAAAAAAAGAAGAAAGAGAAAGAATTCAAGGAAGGTGACTTTAATTTGGATTAACTTTTAGAGAACTTATACGTCAGGTATAAGTCTCAGCGTATTTCACTAATACTTAGCTGATACTTTCATAGATTCAGGATTCTGAAACCCTTTAAATTCTATACAACTATTTCCCCCCCCCCCTTTATTGCGCATGCGCGGCAGCACACGGCGCACATGCGCAGTGCTGGCGCCGCTGGGCTGGGTTGGCCGCAGCGAGCTGGGGGTGGCACCGTGGCGTCATGGCCGAGGGCAGCGGGGAAGTGGTCGCCGTGCCCCCGTCCGGGGCTGCTAGCGGCCTCAGCAATGGGGCAGGCGCGGCCTCGGCGCAGACCAGCAACCCGCTGTCGCGGAAGCTGCATAAGATTCTGGAGACGCGGCTGGACAACGACAAGGTAACCGGGTCTGGCAGGGTCGGGGACCCCGCGGCCCGCGGGGCGGAGCCAGGCCAGGGGCGGTGTCTGCGCGGCCCCCGGCCCCTCGCCTTGGTCCCCGCCGCCGAGGGGACGCCATCCTCTCGCGCAAGGTTCGGGGTGGGGGGGCCTGGGGCGGGGCCTGGAAAAGCGAAGAGGTTTCCTGGGTGTTAGTCCTGTTCACAAAGGTTCCGGGATCCAATGGTGGAGCCCGCGTCCCCTCGGACGTGTGCGGGGTCCGGGCAGGCGGACAGGAGAGCAGAGCTCACGGCAGGGTTAGGGGGTCCGGGCTGGGAATAACTGAGCACGAAGGTCATTTCTGACCTTTTTGCGATTCCAGGCAGTTCTGCAGTGAATAACCTCGCACAGACGCCGTGATGCACAAGTCAGTATATCCTCCTTGCGGTTCAGAAATAAGTTGCCTGTTCAGGGATGTGAATGAAGCTCGTTCAGTAGTTTGGGGGTTGTTTTCTGGAAACGTATGATTTGAAAATGGTTTCATTGAATTTTGGCTGAAGATTAGGAAAACATTTGGAAATTGATCCCGATCACTTTCTTCTACCGTCAATTGTTTAGGAGATGTTGGAAGCCCTCAAGGCCCTTTCAACCTTTTTTGTTGAAAACAGTTTGCGGACTCGAAGAAATTTACGTGGAGATATTGAACGCAGAAGTCTGGCCATCAATGAAGAATTTGTAAGCATTTTTAAGGAGGTGAAGGAAGTAGGTAAACTCTTTTCATTAAGCATTTATTGAAAATATATTATATGCCTGGCTCTGTGCCACGTATTTTGATGAATTAGGTTGACATTTACTATTCACAAACCATGTTCAAATAGGAAATTTAACTGCTTACTCCAGAAGCATCTAGGTCTGTCTTTGGATTAGTATGATTTCTGAATCTGTGACTTCTACTAATGCTGGTTCTTAGAACGTTGTAACATTTGTTCTAGGATATTCTCTTAGGAATTTTAGCTTCTTTAACAACAATTAAAAAAAAAAAAGCATTTCTCCAAATGGTTTGCCACTAGAGAGATTTCCTCATTGAATAAACTTCCTTTCAATAACCACTTCTCCATTGGTGATAATTAAGATTGGGTTACTTTAATGCATCCTAAATTATAAAAGTTTCAGATGAATTGAGATGAGTAGTTCAATGTGTAAATAATGATTCATCATACTTGAGTGAGCTGTCTACTCATCAATGGGTAACAATGCATTTTACTTTTATACTCTATTTTGTAATTATGTAATATATTATTACATCACATGGTAATATTACCTAGTGAATATTTCTTTGTGAGTTCCATGTAAGAGTTATATACGATTTCAATGAGAACTTAATAAAAAACATTTTTAACAGCATGGTAGAATTTCACTGACTAAAGGCTGATAATCTGGAAGGTTAAAAGGAAAGTTTAGTGATGTTCACACAAATAGGAAGAGGCAGTAGCGACCAGCACCTCCAGATTGTGGTCTGTACACAGCCTTTCCCACGAGGAAGCTCTCTGTGACTATTGGGAAGGCATCAGAAAGACTGGAGTGACCTGAAGAGGTGTCTTCTGGCCAAACACAGGATAGTTTGAGCATCAATCAGAATAACTCAGTGGACTGAAAAACATGAAACCTGTTTAAGTCTGTGAATTCATAATGATATCAAAAACCAGACAGAACCCTCATTAGTTATCTTTGGTAGGTATAAGGGAACTAACTTATTATTTTGAAGACTATTAAATAAAAGGAACATTTATCCTGTCTTTTGTATCAACTTTGTATAGTTGTTGAGGGCAAACTTCCCTTTGTAGAAATAGTCCATCTAATAAATGAAGCAATGGTAGAATCAGATTATGAGTTGCAACCACTTTTTCCGAGCCTTGGCGTGATTGACATCGTTGAGGGCCGCCTTCTGCACTATAAGATGTTTAGCAGCATCCCTGGCCTCCACCCATTAGATGCCAGAAGCACCACCTTCCCCCTAATTTTTCCCCCCTAGCAAAAAATGGCTCCAGACAATGCCAGATGCCCCCTCTGGGGGGCGAAACTGCCCTAGTTGAGAACCTGTGATCTAGCCTTCCGTCTTCACTAGCTGCTAACCTCACAAAAAGAGGACCACTCATATATGTGACTGTTAATAAAAGTATACAACACCAGAATTCTTGCCAGAAAATTGAACCAGATATAACCAAGCTTCTAGATCTAACTGCCAGCTTGTAAGAAATACAGGGGGCAGAGGAGTATGTTAGCGCCATGAAGATTCATTCAACAAAATCTGCAATGTTGGGAACTGTATGGACAAATGGACTGGTTTCTTCAACAAATAAATTGTTAAAAAAAAAAAGAGAACTAGGGAAGAGTGAGACTATATATTAAGAAATAAGGGAAATAGTCAATTAATTACCTTTATGAACCTTCTTTGGTTCCTGATTTGAACAAATTGACTTGGAAAAATTGAGACAGCTGGGGAAATTTGAACACTGGCTAGATATTTGATATTAAGAAATTACTGTGAAATGTTTAGATGTGAAAATAGCATTGCGGTTTGCTTTGTTTTTTGATCCTCTTAGAAGTACATATGGATGTGTTTATGGATGAAATTATGTGATGTCTGGAATTCAAAATGATTCAGTTTGTAGGGGAAGGAGAGGGTGGGTGGGGAGATAGGAAGAAAGTGGGTAGAGAGATGGAAGAAAGGTGACCTCGAGTTGGTAATTGTTAAAGTCGGGTGATATGTACATAGGCATTCATATTATCTCAACTTTTGGATACTTTTTAATATTATCCATAGTGAAAATACAATGACGTATACATCAGGGGTATAAATGATAGGGCTTAGTGACCAGTTAAATTCATGTGCGTTGGCAGGGTGGGCGGGCAGAGGTGGAGATAGAACAATTTACTTATGAGCCTGTCACCCAGACATAACCATTGGTAGTATTTAATTGTATGGCCCTTTCTGTGTTCTTTTGCACATATGTATGTATTTTTCTAAAAAAATAGGGAGGCATTATGTATTGTTTCATAACACTTTTTTTTACCTTATATAGACATCTTTCCATGTCAGTGAACACACAAACACACATGCACACACAGTGTTAATGCACAGATTTCTATTGTATGGTCGGGAATCTTTCACATTTTCCATTTGTTTTAGGCAACTCTGTTGATCCTGCTCTTACATGTATTGTTGTACATTTATCTGATTTATTCCTTAGGGTGAAGCCTTAGAATTTTGAATAAAGAGGTATTCATATTTTTAAAGCATTTGCTGTTTTTTAGTGTTGTACCTGGTACGAAGAATATACTAGTTTTGGTGGTTTTTTTTTTACATCTTTACTGACACTGGATGTTACTCTTTTTATTCATTTCCAGTCTTAAATATGAGATCTTTTGTTATGTTTTGGCAAAAAAAATTCATGGATGGAAAATCAGGATTTGGTTAAGAGAAGAGAAATTTCTTTAACAACATATTTAATGATGTTACTTTTCTCCTTTTTAGGAACTTGAAAGCATAAATGAAGATGTTCAGGCAATGAGTAGCTGTTGTCAAGATATGACAAGTCGCCTGCAGGTACTGTGTGATGGGTTGGTTTCAGCATTGTTCCCGGTTCAAAAATTGCTAGATAGGTTTACAAAATGTTCGGATATCTACTACACAATGCTCTGTAGGAAGTTTGAATATAAATATTATGCTTTTTTTAGTAACTGTACATGCTCTGTATTTCTTTGGGTGATGGTTTACTCATATTATTAACTCCAGAAACCTTTATATTTTGACCTCGCTGGTAGAGAACTCACTGTGTGGAATTTTGATAAACCTCTCCTATAAATGTCCCATAAGTCCAGCAGAAATGAATTGAGGAAATACTGTATTTTAAAAAATTATACAAGGCAAGAGAAAGAGTGGCGGTGGATCTTTAAAGCAGAATGGCGTTGGGAGAGACAAGTGTTTGAAGAAGCTGCTGGGTTCAAAGAGTAGCAATTGTAGAAGAGAAACGTTGGTGCTGCCACATTCAGGTCCGTTCTCAGAAGTTCGTGACCTGCCGAATTATTGTGGTTCGAATCTACTTCTTAAAAATATCGGCTATTTGCTGGACACTTAATTTGGCTGCAAGGAAGACAGACTCAAAATAGTTTCACTAGAGATGGGAGTGGGGCCTCTTATTTTCTGCGGGGCGGTGGTGGCTGGCAGGGGGCGAGGGGTGGGGGGTTGTTTCCAGGTCTATTTCGGTTACAACTCAGGCGTTTTACAAATGTTCGAAATCAGGAGTGCGACCTCATTTGCTGTAAGTCTGAACTCCAATAAGTATTAGTGTTGTTTGAAGTATAATAAAATTGAAATGCACTGATATTAGATATGTTCATAATTTTAGGCAGCAAAGGAGCAGACTCAAGACTTAATAGTAAAAACCACTAAGCTTCAAGCTGAAAGGTAAGTTTTTCCTTGTGTAGTCACTCTTCATTAATTGGAAGATTAAATGAAAAGAAAATTATGGATGAAACCAAATCAAAGTGAAAACAAAATAATAACATGACTCAAAATTGATACAACATATCAATTCTGAACTGTTGTCCAAGAGTAAAATAAATATAAAACAGTAGCTTAGGAACATTAAACTTGATATTGAGGTTAAGGGATTATTCCTTTTTTGGAGGTGACAGTGTGTTTATTGTTTGCTGTCAAATTAAAAATTTATTGCTTTTAAAAATGTAGGTAGTTTTAGATTTTTAATAATTTTTTTTAAACTATGTTTAATTTTCTCTGGTATAATCAAGAGTTAACTGTATCAATTCTTCTGGAATAGTTTGCAAATAGGCACACTAATGTTTGTTGACTGCTTAAATGTGTGCGTCCATGGGCATTGCAGTGCAGAGGGCACAGGGCTGGGCTGCGGGCCAGGCCCCCTGTTGGGGGGATGCAAGAAGCAACCCACTGATGTTCCCCTCGCACATCGATGTTTCTCTCCCTCTCGTCCTCCTTTCCCCTCTCACGGAAAATAAATAAATAAAATTTTAAAAATTGAAAAAGGAGTATTAACCTGTTAAGGTAAATTTTTATAATCAATAATATGATTAAGGATGCCATTTAAGTCTCTATATAGATTTAATTAGGTGGTTTAATGTTATCATTCTATATAAACAGAACGTTACTGCCACCTGGAGGAATTTTCCTTTTAACTTTTTATATCATTCAGCGGAGCATTTGACTTTGAATTTAAACCTCACAACCCAAGAGTACAAACAGAGCAAAGATAACAGATGCATTGTACTGTCTCTACCAACAGTGTCAATATGTATCTTTGTTGGTCTTTTTCAGGTGTTACTAGATTGTAGCACACTGCTGCCTTGTGAATACTGCTAGCGAAACACTTAGGATAGTATCTGTAGCTCTGCAAACCTCCGGCCCAGAAGCCGGCAGCGGCGAGGCTCTGCGCAGGCAGCTGGCACTCCTCACAGCCCTCGGCCCTCGGGGCGCCCCGCTCAGGCCCGCAGGTCCCCCTCGCAGGTTGCATTCCAGACTAGGGTGCGCCTTTTCCTTATTTTCAGCTCGTCCCTGTAGGTTACATTCAGTTAATATATTTTAAAAGACTTTTTTTATTACCATAGTATACAGAAAAAGCCAGGAATACAAAAGTGGAGAAGTGACTTTATAGAGTTATGTAGATTTAGTAAATGACTTCTTGATTTCTAGCTCTAATCTAAAATAAAACAAAACAAAAAACAATAGACCCGATATTTGGTCATCGTGTACTTCATGTGAAAACTTCAGAGGCTTAGGAATTTTTAGTGCCTGAGAAGAAAATAGCTGAAAATGGGCATGTTTCCCTCCACTAAGACAGCCTTATTATCACAAGGTGAACCACTCAGGTTCCTGTAAGTGGCTGAAAACTTGTAATGCAGGCACCATTTGTGAACTTTCCTCCTCTTACTCATAATTATTAACTCCTCTCTGTACAAGTATCTGAGGTGGAGCGATATCAGCTAATTTTTCACGTACCTACCTGATGAGCTTCCAGTATTGGAGGCAGAGGCAAGACTTTCAAAGATGTCGAGAATCTTCCACACCTTTATTTTCAAGTTAGAATGTCAGAGACATAATTGTCGTAAAGTATGCAAATATACAGTGTGCATGATTTTTATTGCTTGTTTCTCTTATTATTATTGTAGTCAAAGATTAGAAATAAGAGCACAAGTTGCCGATGCGTTCTTATCCAAGTTCCAACTCACTTCTGATGAAATGAGTCTCCTCCGAGGTGTGAGAGAAGGACCTGTCACCGAGGTATCTTGCTCTTGTTACAGTCATTCAAAGTGTCACAGTTATAGATGCTGTAGAGAAAATTTTAAGGCTTTATTTTACCATCTAAAAAAATGAAAATATTTTTAACTTTGGAAACGAAGATGCATATTTTAAATTATTTCATTTTGTTTTTTTCAAGGCAGTATGTGTACTTTTTAAAAAGAAGCCAGAGTACAAGGCTTATACAGGAAACCTTCATCACCCCTTCCACTCCTGCCGTCCCTAAGTCCTTTGTCAACCATTTGCAGCCCTATTAATTGCTGCTTTTGTAAATTCTGTGTTCTGGATCTACAGTTACAAAGAAAATGCTTTTAATGTGGTGGGAATGGAAAGGCAGTGAGTTCCCTGAGCAAACACGCTTAAAGGTCGCTCTTAAGTTATTTGTACTAAATTTAGTGCTTTTCTCCTCCTGTTACCCTGAGGACAGGGACTGTATAGGATATTAAATCAATTATAAAAAATAAACTCTATGTTCTTCCATTAAAAAATACATTTTAATGATCTGTGTTAACTATTTTCTGTGTTGATTTCCTATCACGGACTATGAGGATCCAGCGCTACCACTAGCCCCCCGCCCCTCCGCCGCCCCCAACATGGTCTCTTTCCTTCAGGCCCCACTCTCCAGTGACATGGCATTTTCTGTTTTCAGGATAGTGACATTACAGTGATTACATGTCCTTCATTTTAGAACTTCCTGTCTTTCCTGGAATAAGAAATTCCTTATTTTTTCATCTAATTAGTTTTTTAACCTATGCCATGCTTTCCAAATTGACACAGAACTGTAAAATAAAACCTCTCAAAATACTAAAAAAGGGAGTTTTTCAAGTAAATTTAATTACAAGTAAAGTAAATTATTATTTTTTTACAAGAATACATTTTTTGTATTTTGTAAAGTAAAAGTTACTTTATAAAATGATAAAAAGCTAACATAATGTAACCAAGTCATTCTGTAATTAAATTGTAATTATTGTAATTTATAATTGTATTTTTTGTAAGGAAATTATTATTTTTTTTACTTGAAAGATGTTCAGTTTTTCCAGGAAGGAATCTTTCATTCTCCTGACTGGGAGGAGCTATACACCCCCACCTGCTGTCATCACTCTGGGGCCTGAGGGCCAGAGCGGTTCTCGAGGTGGGGGCGGGGTCCCCCCAGCGGCTCTGACAGCTGTCACTAGGCTGTGAGGCCCTGGGCACCTGTGTGTGGGAGGGAGGCAGGTGAGAGAATTGGTAGGGACCTTACTTACTTGTCAGTATTTGCTGCCCATGTCGTTTGACGAACGTCGCACATTTCAGATATTTGGCATCTCGCCTTTTCGCCACTTGGTAGAAATAATAAACAGTATTAGAGGAGATGTGTTTTTCTTTTAAATTTTATTCATTAAAGGAAAATAGCACATTTATTATTTTTGGGTTTAGAACACTCTTTGGCTCTCTGAAAACTATGGCCTCAGTTATGTCTTTCCAGAGTAAAACTAACTAGGAGTTCAGCACCTGCCCCTCTCCCAAATTTAATGGGGACCTTTTATGCATCCAGCTCTGTAGTCTACTCTTGGATGTGAGGGCAAGAACAGATGTACAAAAGATATGTAAAATATCACCTTTATCGATGAGAAGGCCGTGCTTAATTAACTCATAAGGTGTGTAATACATAGCATATTTTTCTTTATGTAGTAATCTTTAGATTCGCATTTCCTTCACACTAGACTGTGCAATTCCTAAGGACAGGGATTTTTTAAATTTAAATTTTGTATCCCTAGCATCCAGCACTCAATTTGGCATGTAGTACACGTTGAATTTTTTTTAATATATGAATCAATATATTACACTTTACATAAAAATTTAGAGAAAGTTGAGAACAGTATAGAAAAGATTACAGTAGGTAAAAGTATGTTTTTCCTTTGTAGTGATATTTCATTTTAGAGTAAATACCGTAATTTTACCTGAAAATATGCACATTTTGAAGTTGCATTCTTAATTTTAAAGGATTTTTTCAAGGCGTTGGGAAGAGTGAAGCAGATTCATAATGATGTCAAAGTTCTCCTGCGTACAAACCAACAAACAGCAGGGTGAGTGACCATTTCAGTTCGTAATTGCCTTCCCTCTTGTGTTTCCAGAATTTAAAAACATTCCAGGTTCTTTTTGAAAAAGTTTAATCTCTATGTATCTTTGGATAAGGAGGGAGTTATAGCCTGGTGCGCTTGGAGTAAAACAGCAATTGGATAGCTAAAGGATGGTGATAAAATTTGACATTTGTTTAATTATAAAAATTGAAAAATTACTTTATAAAATGATGAAAAGCTGACATAATATAACCAAATCATTCTGTAATTAAATGAAATAATTAGGTTCTTAGATGTGGGCCATTGGCTAAAAATTTAAATTGCAATAAATTTTTATTTATTTATTTTTTAGTTTAGAAATCATGGAACAGATGGCCTTGCTCCAAGAAACAGCTTATGAAAGACTTTATCGATGGGCTCAAGGTAAGTGGCCTGGATTTGCGACTGTCAGTCATAGAATTTTTTCTATCTTACTTGGCCTTTACTTCATATAGTATTTTGATTTTACTTATCAAAAAGTATTTTTAGCCCGGCTAGAGTGGCTCCGTGGGCGACCCGAAGGTCGCCCATTTGATTCCCAGTCGGGGCACCTGCCTGGGTTGCAGGCCATGTCCCCCCGCTGGGGCATGAGAGGCAGCTGACCAGTGTCTCTCTCTCCCATTCGTGTTTCTCTCCCTCTCTCCCTTCCCTACAGTGCTAGTGTGAGGTCCTCCGGTGCCAAAGGTTGGGAATTCTTGAACAAGTTCAAAGTTCTTTGAACATAGTGGACTCTTAATAAGTACAGTAAAATAAAGAAAACTTGGTGTAGGTATTTTTTTACAAGTTTAAAATCCAAACTTTAAAAATTATAGTCTTATTACTGTGTATTCCAGTTTTCCATATGAACATTTTAAGCATATTGCTTATAGATTACTCCCAAGGGAAAGGACTGATAATAAATTTTTTGTACTCCTCCTGCCTCAAACATTCCCATGTGTATAGCAATATCGAGTGAATATTTTATTTTATTTTATTTTATTTTATTTTATTTTATTTATTTATTTATTTTTTAAGAAATGCCGTTTTTAAAAAAAGTAATAATGAGACAGAAGTTTGGGGTGTACCAGACAGCATAGGTGGTCAGTTAGAGTTATATAAATACGTAAGCTTTAAATTTTTAGTTTGGCTGAAAGCATAAACTCGTTGTTGATAGTCATATTCTGTAGGTTTTTCCAAGTAATTTTTTAATGCAATATTTGCTATGTAATTCAGACTGTGGGCATGCAACAGACATAATGAAGACGTAGCTTTAATTTCACAGGGGTTAAAATGTTAATTATCTTTCAGGTGAATGCAGAATGCTGACACAGGAACCGTGTGACACGTCGCCAGTGCTGGCTCGGGCAATGGAAGCCCTGCAGGACAGACCTGTCTTATACAAGTTGGTGGCTATTTGTAATTAAAAAAGAATAACCCTACTTTTACTTTGGTAATTTACAATTAACTTTTGGTATTATTAAATACAATAGTTTGAGATTTATAGTAACTTACAGTGATATTTTTATGTCGGATTGTGTGTGTGTATCAGTGCTAGCATCAGCGTACTGGCCTGTCACACGCTACAGAACACGATATGGAGGGGGACCAGGGCGCCCCTGCACGTGGACAGCCCCTTACACTTTGGTAGAGGTTGAGGGGCTTCTCCCCAGTCTGCCATCTCATGAACTGCCACGGAGTTGTGAGGAAACCTCCTGTCGCAACACTACCCTGGAGAAATTGAGGTCATATATAGGGCTGAGAGATGAAAAAAACTTAAGTTGTATTAATGGGATTCTGGGAAAGAGTGGGTCCAGGCCTCTGACCCTGGAGGTTATGCCAAGAGTGTGCGATAATGTGTTGGACAGGAACCTATGTGTTATTAACTTGTCTACATATTTTTTATTATTCTGCATTTTAATTTTATTATTGTATTTCTCTTATGAAATAAATACCTTTTTAATACCTTGAGTAACATGAAAATAGGAAGACCAAGCGGGGGTTATGACTCAGGAAACAGAGTCAGGGGACTTTTCCACAGACACTGAACCCTGCTGTGCACCCGGCCTTTCAGATGCTAGGAATGTTTTTGGAAGGTTTCTCCATTTCTCTGCTTTCTGATTGGAACATTACTTAGCCGGTAATAAGGTTCTAGAACACAACTGCTGGGCAGTTGTGTGAAAAGAACATTCCAGTGCTTTTTAATAAGTCCTTAACTCTGTTAAGCGGAGTTATAAGTGCTTGAGACACAACATCAGTGAAACACTGCCCTCAAATTGCTTTGCTTTAGGAAGCCAGATATTAGCACATCCGTTTTAGTGAATGTGTTCGTTACTGTCCTAGAAGTGGGCTCTTAGGTGCCATGTGGCTCGGGTATTCTGCGGGAGGGAAAGGTGTGAACATTAGGGAGCGTGCCGCCTGGGAAGTAGGTCCACTGAGCTCTGAGGTTGAACAGGTGTTTCCCAGGAAGGAGGGGAGGCGACGATGCTCTACGTTGGGGAGCAGCAGCCGCAGAGATGTGGACTGAGAAAGAACGCGCCGCTTCGAGCAGTAATCGCAGTGTGGCCCGGCGCTGGGGTGGGCAGCGAGAGCCGGGCCGTGGTCGCTGTCCCTTTGGCCAGCTGGCGTTCCCTGTGGATCACCGGCACGGCAGCTCGCGTTGCTTTGAAATTTAGTCCCCGGCCTCCTCACTTCGAGATACTGGTGTTCGATGATGAGTCACTCAGTGCTCAGGACACTTGGTGATTGATTTCAGTAAGGGTGGCATTGGCCACAGATTCACATTTGTTCCCAAGGTTCATCTTTTTTTTTTTTTTAAGAAAATACTTTTGTACACTTCGGACATTTGGAAAGGTCAGCTGACTTCTACCGTGTAAATACATTTTGACTAAATTTTGATTTTTGATCGGTACTTGGAAAGGAGCGAAACCGCACAGAGGCGTGGCAGGTGGGCTCCGCGTTAGCGTGTTTGACAAGCCTCGGTGCCTGGGTGAGCTCCCGTTTCCTTCGCTGTAAACGAGGGTCTACACGGGGCCTGCCTTACCGGGGCCCTGTGAAAATTAAATTAGCGTTTCCACATGCGGTGTTTAGCAAAATGCTTTGCTCATCACTGAACATCAGCCATTATTTTTACTTTGAAAAGAGGTAACCTGGAAAGTTGTCAGCTAAGAAAGAGTGTATTTAGGGTCTGCCTGACAGCCAGGCAAAAGCTTGAAAGACAGAGTAGAACCATAACCGAGAGGAAGGAAGACTCGTCTCTGGAGGGCACGTACCAGGGAACGGGGCAGCAGACAGGTGAGGGACGATGGTTGGGAAAGGACAGCTCGAAGGCCAGTTGATTGCCACGCCACGAATGCTAAAGAGGAGGGAGTTGGCCTTTCCTGAGAAGTAATCATGTATTTTCAAAGTGGTAGATTCTTTAAATTTAGCAGAAACTTAATGTATCCTGTTAACCACCAGATGGCATTATATGAACTTCCTTGAAGTGATGTGCAGTGGCTTCACTCTTCACTGTGGTGCCCCAAATGTGGAGGTGTCCCGTACAAGAACAGTGGCAGTTTTTAAGTCCTTGGAGAAGGTGGCCGTACTCAGTTTTTATTAGATAGCATATATATAGGAATGCCAGTGCATTATGAACTTTCGATAAATCAAGTATAGAAATTTCTTTTCAAAGAAATTTATTATACGTGGATATGAAAAAAATTGATGTTGTCTTTTTTCCTTTGATAAATCTTCAGAATATAAATTATTAAAGAATGTAATAGGTACAATACTGCATTTCTTAGAGAGGCTTTTACAGTGTTCTATTTTTTTTTTCTTGACCAAAATTCTTCACCTTTTAATTTGCTTTTTTGTTTTTTTTTGTTTGTTTTTTTTTACTATAGCTAGACATAAATAAATGGGGGTTTTAAATTATAATTTAACTAGAGGCATTTTAGAATATTCACATAATTTTACTTCACCTTTGTAAATGTAGCATTTTGAATTTTTGACCTTTGTTGGAAAAGAGTCTGTTTTTGGTCAAAAAATCTTCCCATGTCTCCGGGAAGAGATGTTTCATGTCTACAGATATCATTGAATGTTTATTGTAGCTCATATTCTTCAAATTCTATCTGCTATTGTAGTAAGATTAATGTTAATATTCATGTTTGTTGATGTTTCATAGCGTTTTACAGATTAGACTCTGCTGTATCAGGGTTGATGGTGCCCCCTCCCCTTTTAAAATGCCAGTGGCCTTTAATGTAACCATTGGTCACAGCACAGCCCTAGAAAAAGAAGTGACATTGTTTCTATTTATTGTTGCCTGCCGGGTCCTGAGAGTGAGGATTTGTTTTCTATATTTAAAAAGTTGGAAGTTTATGAATGGTCACTGCTGAACGGTCTTTTAAACAGGTGCAGATTCCTAAAGATGTCTAGTTACAACCACTTTGCTATGCTTTCACTTTTATTTAAAAATATTCCCTCCCTGAGCTTGTGTTATAAAAAATGTGTTTTGTTAAATCAGCAGCATAATAAAGAAGGCATTGTAGCTTAAGAAATGAATTCTTTGGAAACCTTTGAAAGATTCTGGTAACTTTAGCAATAAAATAATTCTTAATATTTAGTCTATTAGAATACTGTTTAGGGATTTATAAGTTCACTGGGTCTAGAATCTGCCGCCATTGGACTGTGAGAAAAAGTTTTGCGTTCCTGTGTACTTTTAAAATAGAGCTTTAAGTTGGGTGACGGGTTTAAGGAACGGTGGCGACATTGGGAAACAAAGGGTGATTTTAGTCCAAGAAGTAGGTGCCTATGGCCAGTCCAAGTCATCCTATGATTTTACCCCAAATTGTTTGATCTCCCAGTTTAAAGTTCCCTTCTCTAAAAATTCCTTCACCTTAGAAAGTCTTCCCCCCCTTTTTAAACTACAATTGATGATGTGTAAACATATGTAAAAGAAAGTTCTTTGCTGTGTGCGCCTCGGTGGTCAGTGAATTTAAGAAACATATCTAGTATTGGAGTCAAAGTATGCAACATTTGGCGGTAAACTGTGATGACACGTGTAAAGGAGAGGCTTTTAATGTGGAAGAAAGGCTTGGGTCTGGACTGCAGAGCTGTGGCGGGCGCCGAGAAGCAGCCAGCCCGGCCTCGCGTGGCCGGAGGAGCATGGTGTTTCGGCCCAGGAGGGCGATGAAACCTGGACCATCCCAAACGTTCCACCTTAGCCTTGATTTTCACTCCTGCCACATACCACTGGGGTGTTTCTGTTGTTCGTTTTATTGCCACTGCCCCGTGATTGATCCTGGATCCCAGCATTCTTCCTAAGAGGAGGGAAAATGTGCCGGTAGATTGAGTTTTCATTGTGATAAATTATTTCCTATTTTTTTGTAGTTTACAAAGAGTATTGTTTGAGAGAGTTGTAGACAGAAGCTTTAGGTGCCTTGCCTATCTTAGAAATTGCATGAATAGTTTGGTACAACCATTAGGAAGAAAACCGGCCTTTCTTTACGTAACTCGTTTCTCCTAGGTACACCTTAGATGAGTTTGGAACAGCCAGGAGGAGCACCGTTGTCCGCGGATTCATCGACGCTCTCACGAGAGGGGGCCCAGGAGGCACACCTAGACCCATCGAGATGCATTCGCATGACCCTCTAAGGTGTAGTCATCAGATGACATTGGAGTACTTGCTGTTTTTCTGAAGGAAGTCTTTACTAATACGTGCTTTTTTTTTATTAGATATGTAGGAGACATGTTGGCTTGGCTCCATCAGGCCACAGCTTCTGAAAAAGAACACCTCGAAGCTCTCTTGAAGCACGTCACCACGCAAGGTGCGTCCTCCCGTGTTGTTGCTAAAACCTAAGTACAGAAAATAACAAGTAACACAGGACATCCCTGTTTCTGTGTTTACCCTTGGCTTCTTCACGGCGGTGAACTTTTCATGTCTGCGAGGTGCAGTGACCCTCCTTCTCAGCCTTCCTCTGCCTCGTTCCCCTCTCTCTGCTAAGAAACTGGCTTTGCCACCCCTTCCGTCCTGGCACACAGTCGTTCACACTTGATAGTGGCCCTTCGTTACCTTCTACGTCAAGCCTGGACTCCTCTGTGTCACACACAAGACACGGCCTTTGCGTGCATTGTCCCAGGTCCTCCCTGCCCCCTTGCTGTAAAGGTCGAAGGTGGTGTTGCCTCCACGGTAGCGGTCAGTAAACAGACTGACTGACTGACCGACGGTCGTTAAGCTGCTAGTTCTTTAAATCGCACTACCCAGCCCCCTTCTGTATTCTCACGTGACAGTTTTAAAGTTTTTTGAATAATTACCTATTTTAGCTTTCCTTTCAAGGAAGAAAAATGACTTTTCTTTTTCAGTTGCTTATGCTTTTGTTCACAGAATTTCAGATCTTCTTTGTCGTGACTACCTCGAGTGTTGTAGAAGGGGGCTAATGAGTAGTTCAGATGTTCTGGGGCTATTTTCGTTTTCTTTCTTTTTTTTTAAAAGATTTTTATTTATTGTTAGAGAGAGGGTAAGGGAGGGAGAGAGGGAGAGAAACATCAGTTGGCTGCCTCTTGCGCGCCCCCAGCTGGGGAGCTGACCCAAAACCAGGCATGTGCCCTGACTGGGAATTGAACCGGTGACGTTGCGGTTTGTGGTATGACACTCAACCCCCTGAGCCACACCAGTCAGGGCAAGACGTTCTGTTTTTGATAGGAGGTGAAAAGCAATATTGTGACTGGTGGGTATCACTTTTGGTTTTGCCCAGCGTGACTCATCATCCTTGCTTAACACCTGGTCTGCAGGAGAGGCCGGTGCATAAACTGGTGGCAAGACTTAACCTCCTCATTTTTAAATCCTTGGTAATGTGATTAGACCGGCAGCATACCTGTTAGATTGACGTGAAGTCTGTGCTATTTAAAGTTGTTTTCTGTTACACTAATTACCCAGTTTAAGAAAATGTATAAGGTGTTTCAGTAAAGTTGATGTGAGAGGTAGCGTTAAGAGGTGGGAAGAAAATAGATTGGCATTAGATGAAATAGGTTATTCGGTGGGAATGGCTTAATTTGTCTAAGACTTGGTTTTACCATCTGTAAAAATGAAGTTGGTTAGGCCCTGGGCAGGTAGCTCAGTTGGTTGGAACGTTGCCCCCGATATGCCAAGGTTGCAGGTTTGCTCCTCGGTCAGGCCACATACAAGCACCCACCAGTGAGTACATAAGTGGTATAACAAATCAATGTTTCTCTCTCAGTCTGTCTCTCCCCCCGTCTCTCTCTCTAGAAATCAGTGGAAAAAAAAAATGAAGGTGATTATAAGCAGTAAATGTTGAGTACCCAGTACTGAGCTTGATAAATAGTCAGTATTTAGTAAATGTCGGTATTTTAGTAAATTAGCTTGCAAGGTGTGGTTTTCGTCTTTACGCCCTCAGGCTGTGTGTTCTTCACCGCCTAGAATAAGATGTTCGCAGAACCAATGCTAATACATCTCCACATCTCGTCCTTCAACTAACATATTTTACAGTCTTCTTTTCCTGTGACTCATATATTTACTTTTTTATGAAAAAATAATACTCACTTTATTAATCAACAGTCAAATGAATTAACATGGCTCTCAATTCAGGTATTAACATAATTAGTAATTCCTAAGAGATACTGAACTTAATAAAATATGAATAAGTTTATTTTAAATGTTCATTATTATTGCCAGTAATCATATGCCTGTTGTTTGTTAGTTTTTTAAGTGTATGTGAGGCAAAGTACAATATGGAAAAAAACCTTTCAGTAATGTTATAATTAATTCTAGGTGTTGAAGAAAGTATTCAAGAAGTCGTTGGGCATATCACTGAGGGCGTGTGCAGGCCTCTCAAGGTAAAATATTTTGTTTTTATATGTGTTATGTGGTATCTGGTTAAATTACTGCCTTATTATGAGTTTAAACACACTGATAACAGCTTGAATTAAAGCTGTAATTTTGTCAAATTAACACATTAATATAGGATAATGAGATATGTTTAAAAATAATTATTGTCAATTTTCTCTCCAAGAAAGAAAATTTGAAACATTTTCAGTTTGCATATATTACCTATTATGTTTCCCATAGTAATTTGTCAATCAGTTGAGAAAAAGTATGTTAAATTGAAATAACTAATCTCTGAAGCCTTAACAGATTTACTGACATATTCCATTTACTTTATTGCTTCAAGTACAGTAAATTTTGTTATAGCAACAAATAATGATAAATCCAAGGATAGTACGTATGTGTTGTCAGCACTACTTATAGTACAGGGAACAGAACTTAAAGTCAAACTGGAATTCCCACTTTGCAAGATAGTTGTGTGTACTTGTTCAAATTGCTTGACTCCACTGCACTTAATTTGCTCACCTTGAACCTGTGTGTAAAAGCACCTGCCCTCAGGGTCGCGGGGACTGAGGAGACTGTGCGGCTGAAGCACAGACAGCCCCCGGCACTGACTGGGCCTGTGGCGGGTGCTGTTCTCTAGTACAATTTCCAGGATAATTTGCAATAGTTGGTTTACTTTTCCTTGTTGATTGACTTCAGCTTACTATGTAGATATTGAAATCGAGAAGTTTTATGATTTATTCTTACCAAGAACTATATTTTAAAATTAATTTTTTTTTTAAATTTTAAGATTTGCTTTGATATTTTGTTTCAGGCAGGAAAATCTCAGATGAGACACCTTGTGACATTTTCAATTATTACTATGATAAATATTATCATATTTACAAATTTAATTATTTCTATAATTTAATCACTTTAGGACTCAGTTGCATATTCAGTAAATAAATAGCAAAGTGTTTTGAAATTATTTTACTCATTTCTCTGAAGAGAAAAATTTATTTGCAGTAGTTTGGTTCTCAGGCATTTATAGTTATGTAATTGTTGCAGTTATTGGAAAGATAAAATAAAAGTCAAAATAAATTTAAGTTTTTTAAAAATATTTTTCATTAAATTTTTATAATTATTTACATACATAGTTAAATGAAACTCCTAGTCACTTTAGTGAATAAATTGTATTTTAACTGCCTTATCTTTTTTTCCCCCTCACCTTACTTATGGTATTAAGTTCCTTATTATAGTTTTTTTTAAAACAGTAAATTGTATAAAATAAACAATTCTAGAATCCTAAAGTTGGAATGGGCCTTACAGTTTCTTTTCCTGTTATTTCCTATAAGTAATGTTATTATGTTTAAAATGTTTAAAATGACACCATTGCATATATAAAGAAATTATATACAGAAAGCCTGCCTTTGTTTTAAAATGTACTTAGAAATTCTCAATTCATCTTCCATGTGCCCAGAAAGGTGTTAGTCACAATTGGGGGCCCTCATTGTGATTCCCTGAGAAATTTAATGTCAGATCAACAAGTGAGGAAGAAAACTGGTCAGCAAGCCAAGGGCTTTTTATTGAAACGTGAACAGAAGTCCCTTAGTTGCTGCAGTGACAGAAACCTTAACTCTTTCCTTATGACAGTCACCTCTGTCCCACACGCCACGGCGTGTGTAACAGGTGTTCACGGCGTGCACTTCAGCTCGGTAGTGATGTCTCCTGGGACCCAACAGCTCTTCCCTTTTCCTAGGTACTTGAGACAGTATCACCTTATATTAAGAGTTTCCTCTCTGTATCACCGCATTTGGCTAGCTGCTATTCTCAGTGCATCTGTTGTCATCTGAGACATAAAACTTTAATATTTTCTTTTGAAATTATAATTTGGAGTGTTTTTCTCAGTAGTGTGTCTTCTTTTACATGCTATTAACATAAAAAGTTTTCCTCCTGATTGATAAGCAGCTAAACTTTTCATACTGACATGAAATATTGGATGTTTTGATTAAATTACAGTTCCTCAACCTTTCTACGTTGTAGGAATGAATTTTTTCAGAGCAGCAGAGATTGTGATTCTTGGAAGTGTAAGGAGAAAGTTGTAATGGCCGTGGGAGACATCCTTGTGGAACTCTATTTGTTTTACCCTGTTCTCTGTATTGAACCTTTTCTTTGCGTTGAGTGAACTTCATAGGAAGCAGACTACGTATATGTCAGTGTAGGTACCAGAATACAGTCTCTGAAGTTACCGCCAGCTTTAAGGACTGGTGCCCTGAGCCTAGACTTAAATGTGGGTGACACCGCGTGTGGTGTGGGGAGCGTGCCCTGGGCCGTCACCATCGAGCCTGTTACTCTGCAGCCATCTCTGTGCTAAAGTTGTAGCTAGAAACGTCAGAATTAATCAAACGGATCTTTGTTTTTCAGGTCCATAGATACAATGACCCTTCTTTTATGTGAATGTTCTAGCCAATATTTGTGAGGCAGCCAATATTTGAATTTGATCGCTTTGCATAAAAATGGCCTCTTTCAATGAGAACCGTAGTCTTTGATAGCCCCATGGCCTCCTCTGGTTAGGGCGGGTTCTGTGAACATAGGTGTGTGTGCAGAGAGGGGTGGCGTGGGAGATAGAGCCGAGTGCCGTGATGCACGGCAGTCAGCGCGCCCTCAGGCTGCCGATGTGTGCCTGGGGACAGAGCCGGCCCCGAGCAGCTCTCTGTGATGTTAAGGTAAAGGAGGTTTGTCATCGCCCCTCTGGGTCTTCCCTTCTCCTCCAGTCCCTGTCCCCATAAACATAATCCCTGCCCTGTCCCTGGCTTTCGCTCTGGCTGGCTCTCTGGCCTTGGGACGGAGACCCACGGCCTGTCTTCCTCTCCTCCCGAGCCTGGCGTCGGACTGCCTGCAGCTCGCTTTGCTCCTTCTAATTGCTGCCCTTACCATTTGTGCCGCTTCTAATACGGCTGCAGTTTACCGAGTGCTTGTTAACCTGCCAGGGACTGTTCCAAGCACTTCATACCTGAGCCGTTATTCCCGTAATTACTTTTAAGCTCAGCTAATACTTGTGGAAAAAATTATTCTTCCCTGCCATCACCATTATAGTCCCCAGTTAGCAGCCGCTGCCCGCTCGTTTTCGGTCTCTTTTACCCTTTCTATGTTCCTATTTTTGTTTTCATCTGTTGTTTGTTTTTCTGATGACTGTTGGCTTTTGCTGGACATGATTGGCCTTTTATATGACAGAGTGTGGCAAACTAACCAAACTTGGTGTGTCCTACATAAATCTCTTGATTTTTCAGCTTTTCTCTGTTGTTTTCATTGACGCTGAAGGAAGGCCACTTTTCCTCAGAATCTTTGGGTGTGTAAATAGAGGTGAAAGCTGTTTTTCTTTTTCTTTCTTCCCTCCTCTCTTCCTTCTTTTCTTTCCACCTTTCCCTCCCTCCCCTCCTTTCCCACTTTCTTTCTGAAGGCAGTTGGGATGAGTCGTATTTTCTTGATGCCTGAAAGGCAGGTTGCCAGAGAGCTGAGATGGATTTAAAAGTCTACTAGGGAAGCGCTGTCTGTTTACAATTAATGTCCTTTATATTGTGCCCTAATTATTATATTAAAATTCAGAAAACATTTTTTTGATATATAACTAAGACCCTATTGAAGCCTTGGGATTAGAAAGAAATTATAATATGAACATTTTGGTTTTTCAATTCAAATGCTATTTATGATTTATAATATTGTAGTTAGCTGGACTAATTTATGCCAACAGATACATCAGTTTCATTTATCTGACAGAAAGGTCATTTAATTTCTGTAACATAAGAAGTCATGGTATACTCATATACATGCATTTATAAAATCTTATTATCCCAAATCACGTTTGTTGGCATCGTGACATATTCCAGAATCTAAGTACAGAGAGACTTCAGCTTTCGAACGTGTTTGTTAACCATCTGTTGCGTATGTACTGTTCAGCCAGATGTTGTGGATGTACAGACGCAGAAAACCGTGGTCGTGTTTGGCTTTCCAGGGGCGCTTTTGATTCTGTTCGTTAGCTAGGGGGTAAGAAAGAGGAAGATGAGTGAGGGGTGGAATTTAATTAGAAAAGATTCCCAGTAGTTAATCTTGAGACAGATCAAATTAATCTTGAACTAGATCTGATAATGCCCTGGCTAGTCTTGTAATTAGACAAATATGTTGGTGCTAATTTAAGATTTATCTGCTCTTCTATTCTCTAATTAATATAAAAAGAAACTGGGTATACTAGTTTAAAGATAAAAGTTCTTTCACTTTTCCCTAAATATTTGGTGAGAGAGCAGTACATTGGCACCGAGAATCTATTTTTAGGGATCTAACAGTTTCTTCGCGGTTTATCCGTGAACTAAATTCCATTATTATATACTGGTGAAAAACCTCAAAATGATCTCATTATTATTTTGATTATCCCTAGTAACAACTGCTCTGGGCCTAATTCTGTAGGTAATGGATAATTTTTGGGAGAGTATATCTCTGTTAGAGTGTTTTTATTATTTTACCATCCCCTATGATTTAATATTCGGAAATCCTTTATTTAGAAGGAATTTTGTGATTTCCGCAGCCATAAAATTTTATTATTTTTTAATGCTTCTCATAACATGTGATTAATGAAGAAAAGTTAAGCTCTTAAGAAATATTTAATATTTTTCTCACATGTTTTAATAGGTTCGGATTGAACAAGTAATAGTTGCTGAACCTGGGGCAGTTTTATTATATAAAATTTCTAACCTCCTTAAATTTTACCATCATACAATCAGGTAAGTGGAACGATTAAATGTGCTTGTTAAATCCCGCGATACCTTGTTTTAATCTGTTTGTACTGTCACTGTTTGCACGACTGAGTGGGACTGGCGGGACCTCCGCGGGAGTGAACGAGCCGTCCCGGCTACTGTCTGTACGTTCCATGCGCTGTTCTGTGGGGCCCACGACTTCCCTCTGCCCTTCCCTGCCGACGTAATCAGACACACGCGTCCACATACATGGGCACACATGCCACGTGCATAACGGCGTAAGGGCGCAGCACATTGGTAGGCGAGGCCTGTGGCGGCCGGGGCAGCTGGATGCTACGCTCAGAATAGGGCGTAAGCCGTGAAGTGGCCTATTCCAGATGCAAATCATGTAAATTCTTTTTTAATCACTTAGTTTTCTGTTAGTGACCAAACTATAGCTTTATCTTCTCTAAATAAAGCTACTTTAGTGTCTCTAAATAAAATCTGCTTTACCTGATTAGGAACCACTTGTCTTACTTAAATTTTAAATTTTGACTCCAAAATTTGCATTCATTTTGCTTTGCATATATCTGTTGATGGTACACATTTGAGCTTTATTATGAATGTGGCCATAAAGAAAAAGGACTCATGGACGTGGACGACAGCGTGGGCACTGCCGTAGGGAGGAGGGTGTAAGGGGACTATATGGTAATGGAAAAAAAAAATACAATAAAGATTAAATTAAGAAAAGACTGTATTATATGTGTAGTTTTGTTAAACAATGTCCTTTTGAGCTTTATTTCTGATAGTTCCCATATTAGCCTATTAAAAATGATTTAAAAGTTACTTTTATGTGGCATGGCAATCAGGAACAGAGTGCCAATTGTTAAAATCCAAGAGAATTACTGTAACTAACAGCTTTGGGAGAGGCGCCAGGATCACTGGTTCTCAAAGCACCAAAAAGACTGTGGCCGCGGTGCCCCATCCCTCCCGGTGGCTAATGACAGCCTCCCAACACCTCAGCCGGAAGGTGGGCTTCCTGTCCTGACAGCAGACTTTCAAACAGAACTCAAACCACAGAGTAGGGTTTGGGATAGGATTTGGGTGAGTCCTCTGAAATTTTAGATATGAACTTAGTATCATTTGCCGTGACTCAAAAGCAGTAAATGAGTTTCAGTTGTAAGGCACAGGCTTCCTAAAGTAAGAGAAGGATGATATGTGCTTGGGTGCTGAAAGCAGCTAACATACGGCTTATGCTGTATCCCGCAACAGCAGTGTAAAATACTGTTTAAGTTATCCAGTAACGCCCACATGGTGCTTCATGAAATTTATCGTTTGAAGGTAATGATAACTCAATTTGTAATGTAGAGAGTGCGGAGATTAAAATCATTGGGATTCTGAACACAATAGTAGGTTTTTAAGGCTCTGACGATTGTAGTTTGTCTATATTTGAAGATGAAAATTTTGAGGATGACAGTTAAGGTCTTTTGACACATTTTTGCATGTACTTCTCTACTTGTTCACATGTTTTCTCATTTAGTCAATTAAAATGTTGACTATAAATGTCACTCTTCTAGGTTCTAAGGAAGTGGCTGTGTACAAAAGTTTAAACTGACGTTCTAATGGCAGGGACCAAACAAGTGGAAAGTAATTTTAGGCAGTGCGGTAAGGGCACTGAGGAGAAATAGACCAGTAGAAGGTACAAGGAGTGACCACGAATGAATAGCGTATATGTATGGGATTTTGTTTTTTGGTTGTTTTTTTTTTTTTATTGTGTCCCTTGATGTCCAGAAATTTTAAATTCTTTTCTTAGCGTGTGTGTGTGTGATTGTTTCCGAAGGTATTTTCGTGGAAGTGATGTTTAAACAGACACCTGAACAACATGAACTGGGACTGGGGAGATCTCGGAGAGCACCCGACGCGGGTGCGCTCTGCCCGAGGCCGAGATACGCCCACCTTGTAGAGGGCCGGCAGGGAGGCAGCGGTTGAGGTGGAACGACTCGGAAGGGTTGGGGGGATGAGATCGCAGAGGCAGGCAGAGCTAACGTAGGCCTTCGCAGGCCATGGTGAAGATTTAGATTTTATCCTGAGTGGGCTGGGGAAGATGTGGGACGGGGTCCAGTGACTGGAGCTGACTGATGATTACGGCGACCCTGGGTACTCGTGGATCATGTGATGTCGTGGGCCACAGCGGGAACGGGGAAGGTATTGGGAAGCAGCTTGTGGTTCTGGATGAGGTGACGGTGAGTTAGACTAGGGTGATAGGCTCGGAGGAGGTGAAAAATAGTTGGCTCTGGAGATATTTTACGTTACAGACAGTAGGACGCCAATATGGACTAGATGAGGTACGAGCAACTAAATTGATAACTTAGCAATTCTTTGACCAAGGAAAAAAATAGTAAAATATAATGTCAGAGATCAAGAGATAAGTACCAGAGATGAGAATTAAAGCCTATTGGAAAATACCATATTAAAATTTATTAATTTTCCGCTGAAATAATCAGAAAATCTGATTATAAAGAATGATGTTACGCCTTGGCCTGGAGTGTTGTCCCATACACCAAAAGACCACCGGTTCGATTCTCTATCAGGGCACATGGCTACGTTGCAGGTTTGATCCCTGGTCAGGGCACCTGTGGGAGGCAACCGATCGATGTTTCTCTTTCGTATCAGTTCATTCTCTCTCTTCCATCCCCTCTCTAAAAATCAATAAACATCATCAGGTGAAGATTTTGTTAAAAAGTGATTTTTAGAAATGTAAATTAATAAAAAATGACTTATAAGTGGAAAACTCATGGTCATGGGCAATGGAGTAATTGTTTTTGATTTACACGTTGTCTGTATAAAAACTTTTATTCACCTCTAGATCTTTCTAAAGAATTCTTCTCAAGGAACTGAATTGTTTTAGCCTGTTTTGCAACCTGAAATTTTCTTTACTTTTAGTGGCATTGTTGGAAATAGTGCAACCACATTGTTGACTACCATTGAAGAAATGCATTTGCTGAGCAAAAAGATATTCTTCAATAGCTTGAGCCTTCATGCAAGTAAATTAATGGACAAGGTATGTTTGAAGAACGCAGTTCTTAAACTTGTGTGGGTGTCTATCTTTCACATTTACTGTTTTGCTGTTTTTACATGAGTAATGAGCTTTGCCCATTCCATACAATGTTCTTTTGAGTTCTGTGGACAACAGAATTCTTTTTGAGATGGCTAGCTGGAGCTAGGTTAGTAGGAATAGTATAGCATTGAGTCATAATTGGAGATAAAATATCAAGCCCTAGGTCCACTACCATTTTTCTATAACCAAAAACTTGTCACTAAATCAAGCTTACTATATTTAGGTCAGGGCTAAAATGACATACAGATCCGAAAACTGGAACTGTTACTAAATGTTTTTTCTAAAAAGCTTACTTGTATTTTTACTTTCTGATGATCCAGCTTTGCCCTTATGAAATGTATGCTCTTTTGAGTTAAACACTATTAATTAATTACGCAAACAAACAAGATAGCAGCCCCTCCCCCAGGAATAAAACCCGCGAATAACAGCAACAGAAACCCGGAAGAATCCTGCGCAAGCTGATATTTCGGATTGAGTGGTGTCCCGCGGCAGCACCAGAGGGAACGGGTTTATAACGGTCAAATGCTTCCTTATTTTTATTTAATTATTTTTTTATTCTTTTGAAAAACAACTTCGATATGACACAGACCATATAATTTTTAAGGACTCAGGCTTTAAAGGGTGCGTCAGAGTCACTGTGCTGGTTTCTTCTTTTTAGTCATAAAGCGTATCTAGTAGCCTCGTTATATTAGGACAGGTCGGTAACAGACAGTAGCAATCCAACCTGGAGTATCCGATCAGTTTTCACGTCCCTGAACTCAGGGAGCCTTAATAGTAGTTTTCTTTCTGGCCCCCGTACAAGATTCAGATTCTTGTGGAAAAGCAACATGAATTTGGAGAGCTGGGGTATTTTTCTTACATTTTTTTCCTGCTTTATGTATTTCCATTTGCACAAGAAGTTTACTAACAGTCATTCAGTTCTGTTTATGTGTATCTGTGTATAGGCATTTACTTATACATTAAAATTTAGTGGAAAGTATAAGCAGTGGATAAACCATACCTTATTTTAGGTTGAACTCCCCCCACCTGATCTTGGACCAAGTTCTGCATTAAATCAGACACTCATGCTGCTGCGTGAGGTTTTGGCATCTCATGATTCTTCAGTTGTGCCGTTAGATGCCCGTCAAGCTGATTTCGTGCAGGTATATTGTAAATTTGTTTTTAATGGTTGTGTATTACTCTGTGGTAAATTCTGTTGAAACTGGTATTTTTTGACCCATATATTTTGGCAAACCTTGTCATTGATTTTTTTCTTCAAATATTAAATCAGTTCCCTTTAATTTAAAAAGTGTTTTTTCAGTGATGCTTATTTGAAAAACTGTTCTGATTATTGTACCATTTAATCTTTTTCTTATATGCTTCTGTGAGTTGGCCCCCTTGCAATTACCGTTTGGCATTCATTCTGAAGGGCCATTAACCCAGGCTGGTATCACTGACTGGGAATTAAAGAGTAACTTTATCTTATTTTTCACTTACAGGTTTTGTCATGTGTCTTGGATCCCCTGCTCCAGATGTGTACGGTGTCCGCCAGCAATTTAGGCACAGCTGACATGGCCACGTTCATGGTCAACTCGCTGTACATGATGAAGACGACACTAGCTTTGTTTGAGTTCACTGACAGGCGCCTGGAAATGCTGCAGTTTCAGGTGAATTTTGCTGTAAAGTGACTGCTCGCTGTGATGGGGTCTTTTCTTCTAGATGTGACCTCAGTTTCTGGCCTTGCACCCTACTTCCTGTAAAGCTTCTGTTACAGTCCTGTGGAAGACCACATGCACTTGCACACACATATGCTCATCATTTTGGTTCTGTTTCGGAGAAGTGAGAACAGGTGATGGGTAAAATAGTGTATTCAAACCACAGTTCGTGACGGTAGAATGAAGCCTTTCTGATTAAATTAAACAATTATTCTGCATGCAGATTTCAGTTTCTGAACTGTGACTAATACACGATGTTTTTTGAGCTGTGGGGCTAGTGCAGAAGATGTCACAGAGGACAGATATATTTTGATCTGTGTGGAAGCCAGTGTTAGGCAAAACATTACAATTTGTTATACCAGTCACTCTAAGTCCTTGAACCAAATGGAATCTCATAGGAGTTTATAAAATGGCTAAAACAAAACTTTTTATAAAATTTACCAGATATATGGGTTCTGATTTTGCAATAGTGATTTTTGGTGGATATAATTTTTTAAAAACTTTGTTGTATTATCACAAGTATAGAAACAATGTGGCAGTGGCTACAGTAGAAATTCATTTGTAAATTTCTGGGGTTTTCTGAGGAATGGGTGTGATCCATCTAACTTTGTGATAACCCTTCTGTCATTATATTTCTTTTAAAAAAGAGTCGGGAGGGCTCCCTTCAGTATGATTAGTCTTCTCACACCATTTTTTAATATAGAATTAAAATTATTTTAAAAATATTATTATATTTTACTGTATTTATGACTCATTCAACTCCGAATTCTTCTGTTTGTCTAAATCTTTTCTCAGGATATCAGGTGACCATCTGTTTTATCACCAATCACCTGCATTTCTTAAATATTCATAGACTTTTTTTTTTTTGGTGCATTTCAAGAGAACAGGCCCCACTGTGCACGCTCTGATTAAACCTGCACTTGCATCGTGCCTGTCGATAGGCTGTCGGCCAGAGTGAGCAGCCCGGGGTCGGTGCGGGAAAGGGCTGTACAAGGACGTGGAAACCAGAAGACACTGCTCATTGGGCCCCTCAGAGTAGCAGTTTACCTTGCTGAATAAAAGATCCTTGATTTTCAGATGTTGGCTAGTAATCCTGTTAATTTCCTTCTACCCTTGTTGAACCTCATTTAGTGTTTCAAGGCAGAGGTGCAGGCTGGTCTGTTTCTCTTTTGTTTGTGGTCACCTGGTTTCTCCATCTGGAATCTTGTAAGGATTTTCCTCTGAGTTCAGCTGTTTCCTCAGGATATTTTTTGGTATGTCCCTTTTTCTGTTAGTTCCATCTTGGAATTTTCGGAGCCATTTCAGTCTGAAGATTCAGCCCTTTCTTTTTGCTCAACGAAACTTTCTGTTATCTTTGATTCATTATTACTTCGCCGTGTGTTACTTTTTCTCTTCTGAAGCTCCTGCCCTTATTTGGCTTTAGCCCTTGAACATGACTCCTAATTTCTTTTTAAATCTCTTTATTTTAACTTATTTGTCTAATGTTTATTCTGCATTACTTTTCTTCCATTTTTCTTTGAGACACTAATTTGATTCTTATCCGTAACTCTTTCATTAAATGTTTACATTTACACATCTCGTTTTTTTGGATTTCCAGTAAGTCTAGTGAAGTAAGGACTCTAATTTTACTTCCTTGGGCATTCACTTAAAAGAATAAAGTACTCTGTGTTTTTCAGTATTGATACCTCACGAAGAGATAGATACCTGTTCTGACGGTTCAGATGGGCTCCCTTTCAGAACCTACTCCCCTCTTTTAAACTGGCCATGGGTTTGTCAGGCGGAGGGACTGGGCTCTTGGAGTGACTTGGACAGGCAAACACTCGGATGGCGGCGGCACAGTCAGTAGCTGTACCATTGGCAAACAAACTGGCAAAACCGAGGGAGCTTTCTGGGGAGGAATGGAAGGAAGCCCTCCCGACTCTCAGGCCTGGCTGGTAAAAATAGGGGAGCTGCAGACTTCTCCCCCGCAGCGGCTACTTCACCCCAGTAGGGGCAGCGCCCTTCTGTGGCTTCCCCAGAGACAGCACAGAGGCATTTCCTGATGGCACGTTTGATCAGTTGCGTGGGAGAGGCGTGGGAGTGAGAGGGGAAGAGTGAGGAGGTTAGGAAAATCGGGCCCTTATCTTCCCAGAATTCTTCCTAAGTATTTTATTTCACACTGTCGTCTGTTCGTGTTTTTGCTTGTTTGTTTGTGTTTTGCTGATTACCAGCTTTTGAAAGAGCTGAGATGCAGCTCAGAATTTTTGACTAGCGGCTGGTCTTGGAATCCTGTTTGACTTCACCTTTGAAAGCAGGACTTTCTCTCCTTTTTGCGAAGGACTCCCTCTTTGGGGGAGGGCAGTGCCTTTGTAAGAGGCAGCGTCTGTGCGTGGTGGCCAGGCCTCAGCCACTCCCAGGAAAAACCCCAAGACCGCGAGCTACGACTGCAAGGTAGCCTACTCACCCTCCCGTCAGTCTCGTGACTCTTAAAATATTTTCTTTCTGTTGTGTTTTATTTTAGATTGAAGCACATTTGGACACCCTTATAAATGAGCAAGCTTCTTATGTCTTAACTAGAGCAGGCTTGAGTTACATCTATAACACCATACAGCAACATAAACCCGAACAGGTAAGGACACGGATGTACCTAATTAGGGGCGTATTCCAGTTTAGAGTATGGATCCTAGGGCTAGATTCTGGTTTGAATCTTGTCTCTGCCACTTAATAGCTGTTTTTCACTTGGAAAATGACGTAGCTCTCTTTTTGCTCTTCTGTAGATGAGGGATAATAATACGTATTTCATAGGGTTCTGCTAAGATTGAGATTATACACGTGTAGTTCTTAGATGGTTACCACCGTGCCCCACACTGTGAAGTAACCTTTTTATTATGGACAACTTAGGTTAAAAGTAATGAAAATATACAAAAATTAGTATTCTAAAATATATGAAGATGATTCCTTCTGGAAGATTTCTTAAGAGTCTTATGTCACTAGGAGTTGATTGAGTGTATGCATTACGGTATGAATAGCAGTTGTCCCTTTTTTATTTAGCAAATCATGGTCTATTGCTTTAGAAAGGTAAAGACCTCTGTGGCCAGCATGTGGTCTTGTTAGGTTATAGAACTCCAGTGTAAATAGATAATGGAGTGGTAGGAACTCTTGAAAACCAGGTAAACGTCTTTAAAATCCAAAGAACTATTTAAATAACTTTAATATGAAGAATATTTACAGCCCAGGAATTCTTAAATGAACCTCTCAAAAATCCCAAGTTCTAAACTTTTTCTTTTGAAAAAGTAGTAAGCACATTAATACCAGAAGGAACCAATTCTGTTGTCTTTTTATACCATTTAAAATTGTCAAAGTTTAATCTTGAACTTGTTTCATTGTCATTTTCTAAGTGCTCCTTTTCCTTTTTTATTTTATTTTTTGCTTATGAATAAATCTGAGATATCCTGGGTTTTCCGTTGTTAATAAACTTATGTGCCTCTCACCCCCTCCAGCCGACACATTGAGCGCTTTTATGCAGCGTATACAGAATGAACAGTCCCTGGTCTGTGCTGTAACTGAGGTTGAAGAAGTGACCCTTGAGTTCTCTGGAAATAAACCAAATTTCCAAATGTGGGCAGTCCACTCATGGACTGTATTTCATAAATGACGTGAAATGCATAGCATGTTTTTTACTTTTTTTTTCTTTTTCTGTTTTTACCGTTTTAGGGTTCTTTAGCTAGCTTGCCCAACCTCGATTCTGTCGCACTGAAGGCCGCAATGGTGAGTGTGTGATAAAGGATCTCGGTACAGGTTTCCTTATGGAATGTTACTCTTTTTAAAATTTAATTTTAATGTTATTTTTCACTTACAGCTTCCATTCAGTATTATTTTCTGTTACTTTAAGGGGCACAGCACGGTGGTTAGACAGCCATACTTTACGAAATGATCCTCCTGACATTCCAAGTCCCCATCTGGCATGGTGCATAACTATTACAGTATATTCCCTGTGCCGTACTTCACATCCTCCTAATTAACAAGTACAGTGGATTTAAGAAAGTAAGGTAGACTTGAAACCTGATGACTTTACTTCTTGTTAATGTTGCTTAAAAGCTCGCTGAGGGAGATGAAGAATGGCTTAGACTCAGAATTTTAAAAGTAGGTGCTGCTTGCTGGATATTGTCTCATTGAAAAAGTTGACACTTTCAGGGAGTTCAGTTAAAATATTTAAGAAATAAGTCGTTTTGATCACAAAGAACTTGTTATTTGGAATACGGGATTTTGCCGAAGATGTAGCCCTTAAAAGGCGTTCGCTGGCCCGCACGCTGCCTGACGTGTCTCTGTTGCCTTCAGGTTCAGTTTGACCGTTACCTCTCGGCCCCCGACAGCCTGTTGATGCCGCAGCTGAACTTCCTTCTAAGTGCCACAGTGAAGTGAGTACATTTCGGTCCCAGTCACTTGGTAAAGAATCACACATTTGTCAATACCAAGCACAGTTCTTTGGGAAAAAAATATTTTTATGAATAGGAGATTTGCCATCAAAGATCTGTGGTTCTCAGCCTTTCTTCCTGCCTCGGCACCCCATGGAGATTTGACCTGGCCCTGTTTGTACGTACTTCTTGCATGTATATAACTCCAAAACCTTTGTCTAGTGAATGATTTATTTTAAATTAACACTAATATAATTGGAGCTGTGTAGCCGTGACAGCAAATTCCCGTGTGTTAGTGAACATGTCGGGCAGCCAGGGAACGCGCTGTGGACCATCGACGGTGCCCCCACTGTGCAGTGGGGACTCGCTGCCGCCCAGGCCGCCGCGGACCTGCGCTGCATCTGCAGATGTGTTATAAAACCACCGGCGTCCTGTATTTATCAGGAGTGTGCTTGGGACAAAGAATTACATACAGTAAAACATTAGGGTATTACAGTTGGAACGAACTAGATCGTATTGTCTGAATTTTTTAAGAAAAATATTGACAAATCAAAATTGTCCACAAGTAAGAAATTAGGCAACGGCTGTCCATTTCTTTTTCTTTCCATTCAACCAGCTATATATTAAGTACTTTCTGTATAACAGGCACTAGGGATTAAGATTTAAAAGACATTTGCAATGTCTTCATGGAGATTAAAATATAGTGGGCCTTTTAGACATGTGAACTAATATTTATATGAAAAAATACATCAAGGAAAGAACCGTCAAACTTGAAAATACTTCAGCTAACTGAGTGGGTGCAGCGGCGTAGAGGTGGTGCCGTGTGTCCTGTCGTTTGGAGAGCAGCCGACAGCAGCAAACAAGTGAGGCGGGTCTACACTCAGCACGTGGAAGGATTTCTCGGTCAGGACTGGCTGAAGATGGGCTGGACCATTTTTGTCCCAGACATAGGGAGGTCCCCTACTAAGTGTGGTTGGAGTAAATGTGATCAGAGTAAATGACTTCAATATTTTTTTTTATTTTTATACTTTATTATTCTAAAATATCTCATACAGTCGGCAAAACCAGAATTCTGAAGACCTGAGAGATTATAAAGGAAACTCTGCTTTGCCATGGCTCCAATTGTTTGTGTCTTCCTTAAATTACTTAATTTTTAAATCAAGTACATTGAGCTATTTTAGATTTAACCATGTTTCAATATGTAGTATGGGAATGTTCAGTTGTTTGAGTCATCACTGAATATAAAAGGTGCCATTATTTTCATAATATAGTAAGAGGGGAAATTTTAATGTTGCAAAGAGTGGCATGTATCCTACCTTTTGCTGCAGTGGAAAGAATATTGCGAGTATCGAAATAAAGCAAGTCATAATCTTTTTCCTGGTGGAAGGTTGCCTTCATTTTATTAAACTGCAGCATTGGTGAAGTACAATTAAGCAAAACACAATAAAACAAGGTCTGTTTGTACCTGTGAAAAAGCAGTTTATTGTAAGGTGTTCTGAGATTTGAAGTGTTAATAAATTGGAGTAATAAGCCTCCTTCTTTAAAGCGTTACCAGTTAGGTTTGCAAAGTCAGCACGTTGGTGGCGCTCACAGCCCCTGTTTCTTGGCGAGTGATCCCCTGTACGCGGGGCTCGCCTTCAGCCCCGAGGACGCGGCGGTGAACAAAGAAGCCCCTGCCCTCCGGAACCCTCCGTACTAACGGGGAAAACTTAGCAAAGGAATAATAAACATAAAAATGTTTTTACCCCCTAACCAAGAAAGCTTGTATAGAGGTGCAGTGACTTTGTAATATTATTGATGTGATAATTATGAAAATGAAATGCCTAGGTTCAAATACGAAGCTTTCTGGGTGTTTTAAGAATTTTTTTCACGTTTCACTTGTTTATCAATAGAGAGCAGATCCTGAAACAGTCCACCGAGCTGGTCTGCAGAGCCTACGGGGAGGTGTACGCTGCCGTGACGAGCCCGGCCAGTGGCTACAAAGACCCAGAGAGCGTCCTGCACCGGTCGCCGCAGCAGGTGCGGACGCTCCTCTCCTGACCGCAGCCCGTGCTGGCAGCCACGCTTCGCATCCCTGGGACGCCAGGACGGTTTTCTTGGTTTTCAGTCCGCTCATCTTCTCGCCGAGATTTGATGATTACAGTTTTCCTTGTATCATACGATTGTAAATCCCAGTAACTGCTTTATTTGGTCACGATAACGGGCAAGTGACATATGCGGACCTGCATTACTTTGTGTTGCTTCGCGTCTGTGTCTCCTCCCTGTGGAGAGACGCACTGTGCTCCGCCAGCCGCCTCGCCAGCTCTGTGGTGCCCCCTCTTCTGGGACATAACGATATGGGGGAAGCAGCATGAGAAGGGTGAGGGATCTTTTTTATAAGATGGGTTTTAAATTAACTACACGTAAAACGGTAAACTTAAGAATTAGTATGAGGGTATGACCTAATTTACCTGAAGATCCATTTGCTCTCTCATTAGTTATTAATGTGAGCAGGTGTCCTTGAAGTGAGGAGCAGAAATACACACTTAGAGCAAAGCGGAGCAGGGAGAGAGAAAAGCACTTGAAACGGAATGGACTCCACTCTGCGTTTGCCCTGGGCCGAGTTCGGTGTGAACTTCAGGTGTTCGGGCACCCTGTGTGGCCTGTGAGTCCCGTATGTAAAGACGATACTTGTTATACAGCGCAGACTCTAAATTCGGCTGGGTACAGCTTGCGTCTGGTGCTCAAACCAAAGAAATAAGGAGCTACTCCTAACGCTGGGGCAAGAGTGCCAGAGTAGCCATTGCGAATCGACAGAATTGATGTCTGTCTCCATGGTGGCGCCTTACCAGCAATGGCTGGGGTTCTCCCTTTAGAACTTTTCATGTGACCTTGCTTTGTTGGTAAGGTTTTGAGGCGCATTCTTATTAGCAAAATATTTTAATTTCTGGTAAATCAGCAGAAAGAAGTCCCTAAATTATAAATGAGAAAATTGAGACATAAGGAAAAGTTGACTAGGTTAAGATATTTTGAAAAGTAGTGAGATGAAATTAGTATTTATGTAACAAATATATAACAAATTAGCATTTATAGAACATAGCCCATTCATCTGTCTGAAATTTATAATTGTTTATATTAATATGATTCTTTTGGAGCAAGAATATGTATCATCTCATTATAAATCTGTATTTTTAGTCTTTTTCTTTCAATGACTTTGTGTGATATATAAAAGATAGAAAATAAAGTAGGATATAAATCAAGAGCTTAAATTTTATATAATTTATTTTTACTGTGAAAGAGATTACTACCTTATTAATAGTGAGTTCCCTTGTTTTCTAGGCAAAAAAATGTATTTGACCTTTTACCTAGTTTTCTCAAATAAAATATTAATCTGTTTCTATAGCAATGATCATTATGGTATTTTTATACATCTTTTTAAAGTGTTTTTAGAAAATGTACTAATAGAAAAGGAAATACAGTATAGAGTCAAACTGAGATAACCAGTGGGAGATTGATGTGGAGAATGTGATATCAATATGACCTGGATGCTAAGTCAGAATAAGAGATTATAAGTGTTAACCCATTAGCGTGGCACTTTCATGTGCCATTATGCTTGCTGGTTTGTGTGCTGAACTGTTCCCGATGCGGTGTCAGCCTGACCTTAGATAATGCACGCCAGCCTTTCCTTCTCTGGGCCTTTACTTGAGCAAGTGAATGTTGAAGTTGAAAACTATAACTGAAATTTTAAAAACTCACTGTGGGAGCTCAAGAGTAGATTGTGCTGGCAGGAAAAAGAATCAGCAAACTGGAAGGTAGGCCACTGAGATTATCCAGTCTGAGGACCGGGAAAGAAAGGTAATGAAATAAAATGAACAGACCCCCAGAGACCGT
The DNA here is from genome assembly GCA_004026545.1 of Mormoops blainvillei. Classification (NCBI taxonomy): domain Eukaryota; kingdom Metazoa; phylum Chordata; class Mammalia; order Chiroptera; family Mormoopidae; genus Mormoops; species Mormoops blainvillei. The sequence continues at coordinate 19,535 of PVJD01007693.1, read as the reverse complement.
GGGGTGTTATCAGTGGTACACTCGCAATGGGAGTCTCCAGAGGAGAGGAAGGAAGGGGTCAGAAGAATATGTGAAGGACTGTTGATGGGAAACTTTCCAAATTCCTTTAAAAAATATTAAAAAACACCTTCAAGAAGTTCACCAAACTCCAAGTAGGAAAAACTTGAAGAGATTCCCACTGGTACATACCATAAACAAAAGCCAGAGACTGCAGAGGAATCTTGGTGACAGAAAGAGAGGTGACCATCATGTCTAAGTGGTTCTCAGTAAGATTAACACCTGATTTATCATCAGAAACCAAAGAGGCCAGAAGGCATCGGATGAACAGTCAAAGTGCTGGAAGAACAAAACCGTTACCTTAGAATTCTGTGTCTCGCAAAACTGCCTGCGAGAGTATAGGCAAAATGCACACATTTTCAGATAAAGAACTGTGGTACCTGGCCTATATGAATATTAAAGGGAGTCCTTGAGGCTGAAATGAAAGTAACTAGAATCAATAAAACAAAGAATAGCAAAGAAACAGAAGGCTCAGGCAACGCTACCGACCAGCTAGAATGAAGAGGTTCCTGTAATGACAGCAGAGTACACATTTTTCTCAAGTGCATGTGCTGTGTTCCCCAAGGTAGATCATGTGAGGCCAAAATCCACACATGTCAGGAAATTTAAAAAGATTCAAATCATAGCAGGTATGTTCTCCAGCTGCAATGACATGAAACGAGCGATCAGTAACAAGGGAAATTAGAGAATGCAGAAATACGTGGAAATTCAATAAGACCCTCTTAAGGAGCCAGTGGGTCAAAGAAGAAATCACACAGGAAATCAGAGAAAACTTGGTGTGCAACAGCACACCAGTTCTTATAGGGGGCAGCAGAAACAGTGCCCAGAGGGGAAATGTTTAGCCTACATTAAAGAAAAAGAACGCAATTTTATACCATAAAAAACTAGAAAGAGAAGAATAAAATAAACAAAGCAAAAAGGAAAATTATAGCAGACATAGAGAAAATATAGAATAGAAAAATAACATTTCAGTGAATGGGTGGTCTAACCATTCTGTAACATGTAGTGGTGTGTTGAAATACAGATGTTTAAACATAAAAATGTTTAAAAGATGTTTAAAATTTTTCTTGCACAGCCTGTTGAGAGTTATTTTTGAGACAGTCTGTGTTAACCACCATGTGATACAGACAGAAAAGCATATTAAAGACACATGTAAGAAGTTTCTAGGAGTGCTCCTGGATTGATCATGCTATTTCAGTTACTGGGTGTGCTTACCATGAAGTATTGCATGTAGAAAGGTGTCTAAATATATACAAAATATACAGAATAGGAAATTTGGTTCTTTGAAATGATAAAAAAAAATTTGACTAGCCTTTAGCTAGACTGACCAGGAAAAGAGAGAGCAGAATCATATTACTAAAGTCTGGTATGAAAGAGGGGACATTACAACTGACCTAACAGAAATAAATAGGATAACAGAACTATGAATAATTATATGTCATCAGTAAATAATACAGATGGAATGGACAGATACCTATAAAAACTCAAACCAAACTGACTCATGGAGAAATAGAGACTCTAAATAGACCTATAGCAAAGAGATTGAGTCAATAATCTACATTTTCAACAACAAAAAGCTCAGGTTCAGATGGCTTCACTGGTGAATTCTAGAAAATGTTTTAAGAAGTAATAATACTAATCCTTATCAAATTTTCCAAAAAACCTCCCCCAAAACAAAACAAACAAAAAAACCCCAAGAGGGAGCACAGTCTAAAAAAGGGCAGCATTTGTTATTCACATAACAAAGCCAGTAAAGGCATCACAAGGAAACTACAGACGATATCCCTTACGAATGCAAAATCCTTATCAAAACACTAGCAGATAGGATTTTATGCTACAACCAGGTAGATTGGTCTCAGGAAAGTAAGGTCAGTTTAATATGCGCAAGTTAATTGATGCATTAACAGAATAAATGGAAAAAAATTATTATTCCAATAGATGAAGAAAAAGCATTTTACAAGATCTAACATCCTTTCATGATTAAAAAAATAAACAGCGAACCAGGAATAGAAGGGAGCTTCCTGAAACTGTTACAGGACCTTTATGAAAAACCCAGAGCTACATCATGCTCAATGGTGAAAAACGAAAATCTTCCCCCGCCGGGATCACAAGCTATGGGTGTCCACCTTTGCCACTTCTGGTCTACATTGTATTAGAAATTTTCATCAGGGTAATTAGGTAAGAAAAGGAAATAAAAGGCACTCAGGTAGAAAGGAAGAAGTAAAACTGTCTATTGCAGATGACAGGGTCAAATATACGTAAAACCCTGAAGAAGAAAACAACTGTTGTAACAAGTGTAGCAGCATTGCAGAATAGAAGATCAGTATGCAAATCTTTGGTATTTCTATACACTAGCAATGAACAATCTAAAAATTAAATTAACAAAACAATTCCATTTATAGTGCACCACAAAGAATAAAATGCTTAGGAATAGGTTTAACTGAGGAAGTGATATACCCACTGAAACCTGCAAAACAAATTAAAGGCGACCTAAATAAGTGGAAAGACATTTCGGTGTTGTAGGTTGGAAGAATTAATATTGCTAAAATGGCAGGACTCTCCAAATTGATACACAGATTCAAAGCAATCTATCAAAATTCAAAATTCCATCTGCCCTATTTTTTCGAGAAATGGACATATGGGGGGATGTAAGCAGCCAAAACAATCTTGAATCTTCTCAGTTTCAAAACCTATAACAGTGCCACAGTGGTCAAAACCGTGGGATGCCGGCATCTGGTAGACATACAGGTCAATGGAGTAGACTTCAGAGTTCACAAATAAACCCATACATCTATTAACAGATGATTTTTCACAAGGCCACGAAGACCGTTAACAGGGGAGAGAATAGTCATTTTAGCAAATGGTGAAGGAACAACTGGAAATTCACATACAAAAGATTCAGGTTGGATCCCTATCTCATACCACAGACAAACATTAACTCAAAAGAGATCAAAAATCTAAATATGAGTTTTTATAAAATCTATAAAACAGAAGGAAATGTAGATTGGCCTTGTATTAGGCTATCAATTTTTATCTGTCACACAATATGGGTTTAAAATAAATATATAAGTAAAAAGCAGTCACATAATGTTAAAAACTTGGCAGCAATCCATTTTTATATTTAGCTGAATATACTGTTTACAATATAGATAGGCCTACATATGGTTATTTGGAGGATATAATTGTATTTAAGCACAACTAGCTTATCAGAAAGAATGTGCTTTTGGAGATAGATAATATAATTATGTATTTTTACAGAGCCAAATACAAAGTTACTATAAACTAGCTAAGAAGTGAATATAATAATCGTATTCATAACAGCTTGCTAGTCTATCAAATTCAACTAACATAAATGCCAGTGAATGTTAAAAGTGAAAACTTCTCTAGCACTGATAATTTAATCAGTAAAAATAACTGGTACGAAGCTTAGAAAAAAGAGCTGAATTGAGGAAAATTTTTGATAGGGTCAAAGGTTTTCACATGAAATGCTTGCTTTGAGGGGATATGTCATTTTTTGACAGAGTATTTTGTCATCGTGTACTTTAAGCAGTGGAAGTCCAAGCCATTTTAGGATTTTCCAAGTTTATAGCTTTGCTACCAGGAAATTAATTTACTTAAATTCTATTTCCATCAGTGTCGAGATTTGAAATTCCACGGTAGCAAGCATTAGACTTTTGCCTGCAAAAAGCAGAATGACAAGAAACGAGAGTGGGTTTTCTCGTGTGGGCCACCATCCGAAGTCGGCTCTCCTGTGTTGGAATGCCACCAGCTTTCCGGGGCTGTCACCTGCAGGGTCCTGATGTGCAGGACTGAGACGGGCTGGCATCTGCTTGTAGCCAGGCCTCCAAAGGAATGTATAATGGGAATGAGGATTGAGCTGAAGTAGAAAAACGCCTTTGCTGTAGAAGCCAAGTCTTAAAAATGGAAACCCCAGATTTGATTAATATTCCACGGACTTGCGGTGTGTATTTCATAGCAGGACCATGAATCTTCTTGCTTAAAAAATGTGCTAGTTCCTTTTCCCAAAGATGTCAGCAAAGCAAATATTCAAAGGCGAGAAAACTGTTGTTAAAAACAAAAATAAAAATGAAAACGGCATGTCCAAGTACCCTGCCTTCATTCAGAATCTTACAAGGAAGAAAATTACTCGTCTGACGTGTATGAACAGGTTACTAATGTAATGAATCATATAATAATAAACCATAATGGAATGTGCAGAAGCCAAAAAATGTGCAAATACCCTCTTATGATTTCCCAAAATCCTCCCATTTGCAAGTGGTAAATCATTAGCCAGGTGTGGCTCTTGGTGACTGCAGGTGTCCACAGGGCTGTGTGAGATAACCCGGGGGCGAGGTTATCTCTGTCACGAATCCATTTTCCATAGGTGTGGAGACTTTTCTGGATCTTCTTTGCATTCTTTTCATGGGTTTATTTATTCCGGCACTGATAACAAATGTCTTGATTATTATTAAAGCTTCATCGTAAGCCTTGATATCTGGCGGGATGTTCCACTTCATTTTTTCCGTCTAGAGTACAAGCATTCTTGGCTTTTTGTTACGCACTTGGGTTTTCGTGCCACTGACATTTATCAAACAGCGATTGGGGATATGATCGGGATGATTTTGAATCTATGTCAATTTGTGTAGAATTAATATCTTTATGATTTTAAATAATCCAAATCATCCATGTGATAAATTTTCCCTGTTAACTTAGTGTCCATCAAATTTTTAAATAATTTCCTCCATAGAAACCTAAGAAAGCTTGGGTATATTTATTCCTAAGAAAGTTTTGTTCATAGTGTTAATGGTATCTATTTTTAATTACATTTTAAAATCATTTGTTGCTGTATGTAGAAATGGGATAGGCTTTTATATATTGATTACATTAGATCCAAGAACCTTTCTAACTCATTTATTACTTCTAATGATTTGGCTTTGGGTTTCCTATAGAGACATTTCTATTGTTTGACACTAGTTCTTTTGTTGCAATCGATATGCCTGTATTTTCTTTCTTAATATACTGGTTAGAACCTCTATCACAATGTTAACTAGTAGAGGTGATAATGGACATTTTTCTTAATGCAGATTTTTTGGGGTCTTATTTATTTATTTAATTGTTGGCACTATTACAGATGTTCCCAATATCTCATCATTAAGAATTATGTCTGCTGTAGGTTTTCAGTATTTTACCAGGAGGAACTTTTTTCTAGTCTTACATGCTCTCAGGTATTAATTATAAATAAATGTTGAGTTTTGTTAAAGGACTTTCAGAGTCTATTGAGATGGCCATGTAGTTTTTATCTTTTACTTGTTAATGTGATAAATAACATAGTTTCTCTGATGATAATCCACTCTTGTATTCCTCAGATAATCTTGATCATATTCTTTTCTTTTTTTTGCATAAATCACTGGATTTAGTTTTGTGTTTGTCTATTAACTAGTGACTTTGCCAAATATACTTATTAATTCTAAACATTACATGTAGATTTTTGTTTTTTTGGCAGTTGTTATGGATTTGATCACAGTGGTCATGATTAATGACAGCTTTGTTTCTTCCTTTTGCCCTTTTCTGGGTTAATGACACTGGGTAATGTTCAACCAGTACGATGTCACTGTGCTGAAGAAAAATGGTCACAGTGGTTGCCTTTTTCTTTTTCCAAAATGTGGGGAAGGAGGGAAAACTTTCACTGGGTAGATATTTTGTAGATAAGCCTTATCAAATTCAGAAAGTTCCCCTCTGTTCCTGCTTTGTTATAATTACTTTAAATCATGAACGAGTATGGGATCTTATCAGAAATTTTTTCTGTATGTATTTAGATAAGCATGTAGTCCCCCTCCCCTTTATGTGCTTACTGTGGAGAATTTCGAATGTCAAAACCACCTTGTATTCTTGAAATAACCCCAAGTGGTCATAATTTATAATCTTTGTATATATCTCTTCATTTCATTTACTAATATTTTATTTAGAATTTTTTCATCTTTAATCATGAGACAGATCGTCCTGTTATTTTTCTTTCTTTTAATGCCCCTGTCTGGTCCTGGTAACCAGGTTATACAGGCCTTCTGGGTCCTTTTCTCTTCTTTTCTGTTATCTGAGTTTTGTAAAATTATTTTTACTTCTTCCTTAAACATTTGGAAACATTCCAAGAGAAGCCAACTTACCTGGAGATGACTGTGAGAAAGATTTAAACTAGATACAGGACTATTCATATATTCTACTTCTTTGTGTGTCAGTTTTGGTGAATTTTATTTTTCAAGGTCTATGTCCATTTCATCTAAATTTATTGTCATAATGTTGTTCCCCTGATTCCCCTCTTAATTTTTGAATGTCTGTGGACCTGGTATTAGTAATTTGTGTTTTCTTCCTATCTTTTTTCTTGAGTTATGGACTTTGTTAGTCTTGTCAAAGAGCCTGCTGTTTGGTTTTTTTTAACCTGGTTTATTATCTTAATGCTTACTTTCTATTTCATTGATTTTTATTCTATCTTTATTTCCTTTTTTCTACTTGTTATTGTATTTGCTCTCCTTTTTCTGCCTTCTGCAAGTGAAAGTTTATGTCATCAATTTTTAGATATATTCTTTTTTAATATATTCATTCATTTAATGTTTGTCTCCATTTCTATCTAAACACAGGCTTAGCTGTAAGTTTTTGTGTCATACTTTCATTATCTTTCACTTTAAAGCATTTTCTAATTTCCATTGTGATTTCTTCTTGACACATGAATCATTTAGAAATGTATGTCCAAACATAGGAAGATTTCCTTGTTATTTCAGTATAGCCAGAAAATACAGGGTCCAGCAGAAGTGAGGCCTGCTTGAGTGTGGTTGGTAGGATAATAATGTGGTGTGATAGTTTATAGTTTTAATTTGAACATTTCACCTAAAATGTTATATGGTGTGCTCAAGTGTGATATTGTTATGTTACAGAATTACATGCTTATGATTTTGTAATAAAGATTTTGTAATAAAAAAGCAGTGTTATTTGTGCCGGCCCCTGCATATATGGCATACCAGTCCTTTTATGTCTGTTCATACTTACTTTATAGTCCAATAGGATCTATTTTAATAAATGATGTCCCCTTTATCCTTGACCATGATGTGTTCTGTACTTATTGGGTACAGTCTGCTACATATGTTAAGAGGATAAATTTTGTTAATCTTGTTCAAATCATCAGTATAGCCCTTCTGAATTTTGATCTGTGTGCTCTATCAGCTACTGAGAGATTTGTTAAAATTTCTAACTACGTTGGATTTCTTAATATTTATTTTTAGTTTTGTCAGTTTTTGCTTCATAAGTTCTGAGGCTATTTCTAGATATTTAAATGTTATTAATTGTAACATTTTCCTTGAAGCATTAGTTACTTAGAAGTATGTCATTCTGTTAAGATTTAGCAAGGGAGTGAGGCATTACACTTTGTTTTTTAAACAGAATACTCACTGTAATGCCCCTGCGATGCCCCTCTCTCAGGGCCCTTCCCCAGCCTTATAAAAACGAACTGGACACTTACCCACTAAGCCCCTCAGGGAGAGAGGAGCTATTGGCAACTCTGATTGCTTTGGTCCCATGATAAATTAAGCTAAGTTCTCACAGCGTATTGAGATACCATTCATATTGTTCACTTCTACTGAAGCAGAGTAGCAGAAGCTAGGAAATTTCTTGGCAAGTGGCATGGGGAAGCTGAGACAGACAGCTGAACACAATGATGGAGAAGTTAGCAGCCAGATACCCAAGGTCACCGGCCTGGAAAGCCCCGGGTGCCTAGCAGTGGGCAAAACTGGCCCGGGCTTTTCTCCAAGGGTGGCCTTTCTTCCCCTGGCATATCGTCAGTTATGTGGTCTAGACCCTCCTGACCTTACCTCCCTAGAGAAGACCTCCAGGCCTCGGTCATGTTTCAGCTCCAGGCCCAGAAAAGCAGCAGAACCAGGACCAGTGGCACTGACTATGAACCCCCTGCCCTGGTGCAGGGCAACCGGTGGAAACTACACCCCTGAAAGGACACACCTGCAGAACTGAAGAATGTTCGATTGAGACCCTCCCCTGGGACCGCCCCTAGACTCCCACACTTGAAAACCCTCAAAACGAAGATTCCCAGTGAGCCCTCCCCTTCCCGGGAGCAGCCCACACCTTACCCTCCTTCCTCTTTAATCCCCACAGGTGTGTGTGTCTCCTAAACTCTAAGGGACCATGAAACTTCCAACCAGGGGAGCAATGGGCAGTGGCGCCTTGTCCCGGGCTAATCCCGTGTCCCTGTCCCCAATGACCCCCTTTCTCTGACTCCAGTGAGCTAAAGCATCCCCACCTAGGCTCCCTTCTTCCTTCCAACATTCCCGGGGATCCGAGGCAGCCCAGCCTGGGCTCTCCTGGTACTTCTACCCTAAGTCCTTCCCTGTCTCACTGTCTCCAGCTTTAATAAACGTCCTCTTAAAATCACCTGGACTCATGTTGCAACATCTTTTCTGCATGAGGTCAAGGACCCAAACCCTACCAGCCAGCCTGAGGCCGACCCACACTGGGCTGGCCCCCTTTCTGGGGACACTATCACTCCTGCACTTCTCTCTCAAACCCTGCATGGGGTGATTTAGATTCTGTCAGCTCTGACTGGTTTTCTTTAATACTTTAATGACTTTTAGCTCTAGGAGATCTTGGGATCTTGGGCACTAAGATAATCTGATTTCAGTAACTGAAGTGACATCTCAAAGTGAGTTATGGTACATAACTACATTAACGGTATTAGCAAGTGTACCACCTTGATTTCCAGCTTCCAGTTTTTTGAGGTAGTAAAATGTGAATCCTTTTTATCACTGAATGTTGCAACGTTCCTTCAGGGTAGTTTCTTGAGTGAAATATGGAAGTAATTTTCTTGCTTGGTGGATATTTGTTGTTTACAAAACTATCCATCATCTGAAGTATAAGCTTAATGTAAAACCCAGTTGGGTTTATACCCAATAGCTTCTGAGAAGTTTTCATAGAATTTTGGTGGTCGAAGTATTGGAATAAAAATATCACAGCTTCTGCGCTGTGTGCAGATACTTACCGGATGTGATGAAGGAATTACTCTTTAACTGAGCAATTAGGCCCAGTGCCAAAACCATTAAGGCTCAAATGCCAAGTGCCTGTAGGGAGGGATCTGTTACAGGACTTTGCCACCAGCCCCTGGCTCGCTAACCAGAGAGTGGCACTCCAGGCTTCCTGACATTTGTGCCAGCCTGGCAGAGTCTCAGCAGCTGCCACCTGGCCACTGCTAGCTTCTAGACCCTCCCCCTAGTGCTGCCTCTGCTCCCACTCTTCTCGCCCATCTGCCGACCATCTGCCTGCCCCTCGAGCAGTGGCTGCCCAGTGGGGGCGCTGCAAAAGTGAAGCCATGGCACCCAGCTGACTCACTGAGTTCACCTTCACTGTGCCGGCCCTTTCCTCCCGAAGCATCCAGGCACCCCAGGAAACTGGACATGGTAGTGATGGGCCTCTGGGCTCCCCTGGCCTGCACCCCCAAAAATCTGAGGGGACAAGAGGAGCCTTTATAACTCCAAAATCTCATCAACATGAGCTGAAATCTGGTTCTGTCGTTTCCCCATCCCCCACCCCGTCCCACAACCTGCTCTTCCCCCCAAATACAACAAAACACCAAAGCAGTGGAATATCTTAACAACTTGACTTTTATCCAGAACTGAGGCTCTTTATTTGTTAGAGCTAAGCGCGCGGTCCAAGATTTGCTAATTCTGTGGGAACTTGAATCAGCGTCCCCTCCCCAGGCCCCCACGGAAGAAGCAGATGCGGATCTTGGCTCAGCCGTCCGGGACTTGGACAGGTTGAGGGTTCTCTTTGCCAGGCTGAATTGCTTGTAATTAAAAAGGCTTATACTCCTCCTCTTGTGCTCTTCTGAACTTATCTGAGGAATCAAGAGAGTATTAAATCATGCACAAAAACAAATCTGTCCATGTAAGTGAAAATCTGCATTTGAAGTCCGGGTCTTACCAGCAGGGGTGAGCCACAGGGCACAACTGGTGTTGTACCCTCAGGTGACGACTCGCTGGGGCCCCTTCGCTGTCCCCCCCCACCCCCCGTTTCCTGTCTCCATCTCCTTGCCTAAGCTGTGCCTATGATCAACTCTCCGGACTGCAGGGTTCTGACATAGGTGTTGAGTCTTGTTCGTGGCACTGTCACCAGATCGTTGACGTTTATCTGCTTTCTCATCCCGAGAAGAAAGCACGTCATTAGTCTTGACATTTTAAATGTGCGAGGGTTCTGAGATGAACCCTCAAAAACTTGACTTTGCTTCTTCCAAACTATGTTGTTCTAATTGCCAGATTGAGTGTGTGTCGGACACTGGAGAACAAAGGGAGGCATGACCACTTGTGGCTCTTGGGCTAATAAAAAATTATTTTCAGGTGAAACTGTTTTTTGCCCCTCCCCCGCCCCCCATTTAGGAGCTCTTAGATGGGGGATGGGAGGTGTGGGGGAGGCAGGGGCCGGAAGCATCGTATTGACCACACCTGTGAGGGGTGAGGAGCATGATTTCGCAGCGAGTTGGTGGTGGGCCCGCAACCAGCTCCCAGGGCAGAGGACGAAGACGGCGCTCGGATGGGGTCCCTTACCAGGTGGGCATGAGCTTGCACTGTTGCTGGGACTATCTGCCCTGGAGCCATTTTCTGGTTTTTTGGTATCCCCATCACACGGGCAGACAGCTTCCAGTCCCACTCTGAACTCTGCCTTGAAGGCTACCAGGCACGAAAAAACGCCAACTGGGCAGCTCGCTCCGGTAGCCGAGCCAGGGTGCACCCGGGAGACAGGGAAGGGACAGAAAAGATCTGGTGACCGTCGGTCAGCCCCAACTTGGAGCCCTCATTGCGTGAGAGTAGCCCCTGGGGTGGGTTTGACAAGTCATCCGTCCAGAACACCCCTTTCGTCGCCAAGGGTCTCCTCTGTCAAGGTGGCACAGTTGGGCATGCTCAGATCACTGCCACTCAACTCTCGCTGGGGCAGTTTTGTTCTCCGGCGCTTTAACGCACGTCTCTCTCTCGCCCTCACATAGAAGGAGGCTTAGTAACCCCTTTTCCCGAGGCAATTATATTTAACTCTATTATGTGCAATTATCCATTCACATCAAGTGCCTCAGCGGGCGCCGGGCGTTGATGTCTGGGTGGCACTGTGGGGGCGGCTGTCATTGCCAGCCCCTGGGCGCGGTTGGGCCGCGGACTCCCCTCCTGGCGCTGCTTCTCGCCGCAGGTGGTGGCTCGGCGCTGCTGCAGGCCAGGGAGAATGGCAGCTGCAGCCCTGCCGTGGAGCTGCCGAGGGCTGCGTGCAGAGACTGGGTCTTCCTGGCTGCTCGGCTGTGCCGGCAGGCTCCCGGATCAGGGCCCGGGCCCCAGGGAGCCCGCCAGCTTGGAGGGGCCAGACAGGCTAGGATAATCAGAGCCCAGCAACTTGGTCTGATAGGATTTTTTTCTGTTGCGTGATCTAAGCTTTAGGTGCCTAGTGGTGGAGGTGGGACAGGTGGAGGTGGGATGTATGCCCGCCCTACCTTTGCAGGTTAGTCCTAATGGTAACTTTAGAAATCGGAGTTTTCCTTTATGAGAGAACTACTTCGTTCAAGGTAGCATACCTAATTTATGTGGCGGTCACTCAATCCTTTCGCACACGTCCCAGCCCTGCCTCTCCTCCGAGGGGGCCGTTTGCTTGGATTTTGTCCTTACCTTTCACTTGATTCTTGAGAGATTGAGCACAGAAGCATGTGTCCCTGTGCGCGGTCACAGTTTGTTCTGCCGGCTTTGAGGGCTCCTGAGCTGTGTGTCCATGGGCAGCCTCCTGCAACTTCCTCCTCTCCGCTCAGCGTGGTGGAAATGGAAGCCAAACATCTGCGGACGTTTCTGTTCACAATGTCTGTCTATTGCTTGTGTTGAACCTGAAAAGGAATCCCACAAAGACACACGGAGTTTGGGTAGATCGGTGTAAACCGGATGGGTGGAAACCCATGTGTGTGTGTGTTGGGTGCACCGGCTCCGACCGACCCCCCAGCTCAGAGCAGGGTTGTCCCGTTCCAGGGAGGGCCCAGCTGACTTTCCCTGACCGTAGTAACACGGCAAAGCTGAGCGCGCCATTTCTAGAATGCTCGCCGATGAGCAAAGGAGACCTCAGACGTGGCTTTTTGTATTACCTGTTCTCTCCCCAACTTCATGTAACTTTAAAACTTTATAAATGTAATGTCCATTTTGAAGGCTTCTTTTTGCTAACAGAAATCCATTTTTTAAAAGATTTTATTTATTTATTTTTTAAGGAGAGGAGAAGGGAGGGAGAAAGAGAGGGAGAGAAACGTTGAAGTGTGAGAGATACATCAACCAGTTGCCTCATGGACGTCCGCGGCTGGGGACCTGACCTGCAACCTGGGCATGTGCCCTGACTGGGAATCAAACCTGCAGCCTTTCATTTTGCAGGCCCACTCAATCCACTGAGCTACACCAGCCAGGGCAGAAAGCCATTAAAAAAAACCAAATTGTTAGGCCAGTTTTTTCTGGTGTTTAGAACAGAATAGAAGATACTCGTTAAAAGTGGTTTTGAAAAAATCTGAAAACCGTGTTTAGTGTTTGGTCCGACTCATAACACACTCAGAAGCTCTTCTATTTGATTCGTGGTTTCAGATATTAAGAAATTTCTTTTCACTTCTGGTTCCTTTGTAAATCTTCTTGTTTATAATTATTTTACTTTTATCAGTGGTTCAGGGCAAACTTTTAAATAATTTTACATCTAGGTGGTTTACAAAGGTGCAAAATTTGCGAAGTTCCTGTTTTCACATTCTTGCAAAATCAGTGTGATTATATTCAGAAAATTCTGAGGGAGACTGAAAATCCATGATTAATGACTATGTAAAGTGGGGGCTTATTGAAAGGCAAAGCTGCAACCAAGACATTGATATCAAATGAAATATCAAAACGCAGACCGCGGCATAGGCGTTGATGTCGCTGTCGCTGTCCCAGGCCTGGGAGAAGTCCCCTTTGCTGAGAGGCCAGCGGGGGCAACGGGCTCCCAGGCCTTGAGCCCCATCCTGTCTCTGTCACAGGTTCTCTGAGGTAGGTTCCCTTAAGGAAAGTAACTTAGTCCTTTTGTGCCTCAATTTCCTGGAAGGTGGGGGGCAATCATTTTGTGACTCATAAATTAAGATGCATAAAAAGTGTAGAATAATGCAGGGCACGAAATAAACCTTCAGCAGATATTAGCTGTTCCTATTTTTGTGATAGATATATTGCTGAAATTTGGATTGGAGAACAAGGAGAAAAAGACCCAAATCAGTGACCCTCCTATGCACCTGGAGACTACGTTCCCTCATCGCTAAGCATGAGAGCGCTCTACAGGGGCCCCTGTTCCCACTCACCTCTGACACCCTAAGATCATGCTCACGTGTCTCCCAAACCCTCATAACTGAGTTATTTTTAAATGTAGTATTCCATTCTAATATATGCAAATAAGAAAAAGCATCCAAATGCCAGCTAAAGTGAAATCTGGAAATACTCTACAGCAATCTTTCAGAGCTACTTCCGAAAGATGGCTTCTCAGCAAAATTCCGATCAACCAAGAGTTGGAAAAATACGACTGTATTTAAAAAGCTGAAGAAAATGACTACAAGAGAATAACAATACTAGCTCTTTTATTCTAGCGTCTGTCTTTGTTTCTAGAATTGTTAGATTTAAAAAAGGGGGGAGAAGAAGAAGCAGGAGGAAGAGGAGGCAGTGAGGGCACAAGAGAAATAAGGTACAATTATGCACGTCACGCACGGTTGTTATTTTAAGAAAATGTATTCTGACCAATTTTATTCAAAAAAGAAATCAACAAACACCCGGTGGCAATCTGCCCCAAGAATTCTTTTTCCCAATATAGACCTAATCAAAATAATCAGGTTGTGTTAAAATAAGTTTGCAGTAAAAATGCCTGTCTCTATCTTTTCCAATGTTATGGTTAAATATTAGCCATGCTGGGTTTGTGCAGTCCACTTGCTTAGTAATGTCAACTGAGTAACTATTAATACTGTGCACTTTTCTCTCAGAAAAATGAAGACAAGCAAATGAGAAAAGGTATAAGTAATGTGGTACAGCCTTCTATGAATATTTTATGAATCAAGGAACTTAAAGATGAAAAAAAGCAGTAACTCAGCCAGTACCCTGATTGTCCACTGCTCTACACTATTAAGTGATATGTCTGGTCTGTTGTTTGTTTGTTTTTTTAAGTGTTTTTTCAATTTATTCAATGCTTTCAAGAAAAAAAGAAAGTAATTTTCACCACTTGACCTTTCAAGTAAGTTTTACGTTAGGGATAGAATATTATTTAACCGGAAGGCAGAGAATGAAAGCCAAGCCAAATAATAAAATATCATGGGTTTCGACCACTTAGAAAATTACAGTGAATAAATATTACCTAAAAGGAAATATTAAAATCCTCAACTGTTGAAAGTACATAGATTTCCTGGCTTCCTGGATTCATTCGGCAATGATAAATTATTGCAACCAGATAAGATTAAAAACTGGCAAAAAGCTGAATTTAGTGGTTGTCTGTTAAATTGCCAAATGATGATCTAAATTTAATTAATTGCTTATTAACTGAATTTCCCTTGAGGCTGAGGAGTAATGGATATATACAAATAGAGGAGTGTATCACCTCAGGGTATTTCAGGGCAATGAAAATATATAAAACTTATTTTTTGCAATATAAAGTAAGTCCTCAGAAATAAATCTACCATAATAAGAATGTCTAAACCACAAAAACATATTACCAAAAAAATGCACAGACCCCATGGCCTGAATGCCCACATCGCCTTCTTTGTTTATTGGCCCAACCCGTACGTGCCCCCCATCCACATGCAGACCAGGTGCTGCAGCCCTTTGCTATACAAAGAGACCGGCCGCGTGAGCGGAGAATCGGCAGGAGCCGCCTGACCTAAAGCAAAGCATTCTTAGTTATGAGACTTCTTTATACAAAGGACTTCAGTGTCTGCGCAGACCCCAAATTGTTAAAAAGATGCTTGCTTCTCCTTTAGGAGGTTCAAGTATGCACTCCGAAGCCTAAGCGAGAAGCAGCTCTGTTTGGGGGAAATGCCTCCCGTAAGCCCAGCCACCGCAGTGGGGGGAGCAGACGTGGGGAGGGGCCGCGCCGCGCCAGGCAGTCTCCCACCACGCCCTCCGTTCTAGTTCTTGGTGACTCAGTTTATAGGTCATTTACCACTTCCCTCAATCCCACTTTCCTAGGAGAGACTATCTAACCTGCTGGGAGAGTCTGTCAGATCCCCCTTGCTTTGTTAATTTTCTAATGAGTCTCAGTTGATTCAGCTCGTTTACTTGCTTATCTTTAGTGTCTTCAGACTCTTCATTGTCTTCGCTGTGTGTTTTCTCTTTCTCTTTTCTTTTCCTTCGGCCTTCCTCTCTTTCATTGTTGCCAGGAAGAAAGCAAACACACGTTGGCTTGTGGGTATGGGAGCGGTTAATCATTGGTTTCATTCAACAAAGTAACAATAGCAGCACAAATGGATCCCTTACTATGTCAGGTGTTGGGCCACATGGTCCGTATACGTTATCGCCTCTGTTAAGCACCTCCTGTTTGCCAGACACCAGGAATGCCAAGCTAAATGTGACCCTGCCATTGTTGTCAAAGAGCTTATAATGTACCGAGAGAAGCAAACATTCAAACCGAGCACGTCAACACAGCGTCCTCGGGGCACGGGGCTGTCTTCAGCGTGTCAGACCACGGAGGGGCAGGTCCACTCCAGCGGCAGGAGGCAGGAGCAAGGACAGAGGCGAAGTGCAGTGGGAGGATGATGTCGGGGATGAGATGAAACCTAGCCTGAGTCTTTGAGGAGATACCAAGGGGGTTGCAATTGGAGAGGATGTGGCGCACGAAAATCTGTAGAGTTCTGTTATCAGGTTGAAAAGCATGAGGACTGTTGGGAAATGAGGCAGGCCAGGGGCAGACTGCGGAATGTTCTATGTTACCTGGTAGGAAACAGGACCTTGTTGGGGCTCTTCGGCAGAGGGTTGGCATGAGGCCATGTAGGAAACACGGGAGTGGAGGCAGAGAGGCTGTCACTGTGCCACCTCTCCAGGCGAGGAGGGACGAATGCTGGGATTCCAGAGTCAGGCTAGCTCTTCTCGGTCACAACAGCTTGAAGGTCATCTGTCTCCCTTGACGCTAAGTAATTATGAAGTTACTTACCAAGTACCTGCTGATCTCGGAGTGGATGTTCTCGGTACCTTGGTACTGAAAAGTGGGCAGTGGGGAACACATATTTACTGCTGTAATCTGATTAACTAAATTGTAGCAGGCTTGTCTGAAGTCATGTGCTAATGGAGAGGTATTGTCTGCCTGAAGTCTAGAAAAATTAGGATAGAGCAAAAGGCTGGCGCCAGCATCGTTTCACTGAAAACCTCCAAGGAAAGGGGCACTTGTATGCCAGCATGTGTATTGCCACCATTGGATTTCCAAGGGTTTCAAAACACACCAGAATTTTCTGCAGCTTGAATGAAATAGCCCTTCCCATTATTGAACACTTTTTTTTCCCCCCCAGAATCTGAGCTCATCGAATAATACCCTTTTTATCAGCAGAGGCAGAACTATATAGTAGTTAATAGTGCTCTGCCTCCAGACCTCTGGGTTCTGGCACTTAGAAGATTTGTGAATCAGTCATTTATGGACCCAAAACAAACGATCCCAAACCTAGGAGTACAAAACGATGAACATTTACCATCTCATGATTTAGAGGCGGCTTAGCTGGTTCAGGGTCTTTCATCAGGATGCTTTCGCCTGCAGGTTCGACCGGGGTGGGGGGCCCATTTCCAGGGGGGCTGACTTACTTGGGGGGCACACTGCTGCTGGTTGCTGGGCCTGCCACATAGACCTCTCTACAAGCTGCTGAGAGTCCTCAAAACATGACGACTGGCTTCCCCCAGAGTGAGAAACGCAAGAGAGGGTCAGGAAGAAGGGACAGTGTCTCTCGTCCCAGCTGAGGAAGCCTGTGCCGTCTCTCACCACGTTCTGTGCACTAGAATCGAGTCTCTAAGTCTGACTCCCATCAAGGGACGAGGAGATCTGTGCTCCTCTTTTTGAAAAAAACAGTTTCAGTGAATTGTGC
The DNA here is from genome assembly GCA_004026545.1 of Mormoops blainvillei. NCBI lineage: Eukaryota > Metazoa > Chordata > Mammalia > Chiroptera > Mormoopidae > Mormoops > Mormoops blainvillei. Next base: position 2,374 of record PVJD01007693.1, on the reverse strand, counting down.
CTACAACTGCACACCGTGTCAACCTCGGGCAATTTATTTAAAATGTCTGTGCCCCAGTTTCTTCATCGGCAGCGTAGACATATTCGTATCGGCTTATAGGCCTGTTGTAAGACTAAAATGAATTAATGTAAAGACCTTAAAAGAGGGCAGGACATGTGCATTAGCAATTGTTACGCAGATTACTAAATCCATTCCAGACCTCTCTGACCTGGGGTGGAGCTAATCCGGAGGGAAGTGATCAGCACGCTGACATTGGTTGATCATTTCTAAAAGCAACAAGGGTCTCTCCACATCCTCCTGGCGGGTGTTGATGAGTCTAGGTACTGTTCTTTCCTCGGCTGGGGATCCAGGACCGGCCGCTTGTTTTCTTCTTTGTTGTAAAGACCCCTTATCCTTTCTTCACCAGAGGAAGTGGTCTGCAAAGGTGCTGGCCAGACCTTGTGACTTCTCAGGTCCAATGGCATGGAGATGAGGAAGGTCAAAGGCGTCTAGCAGTCCTGCGGAAATCACAGGTATGCATCTCAGCCGAGCCACCAGGAGCCCTCCAGGAACACTTGAATAGATTCTTTCAGCTTCTTAGGGTGGCTTCAGTGAGCCAGGGCCTCTCCAAGGTGCTGTCCTGAAGTCACCTCCGAAAGCTGCGCCTCTGACATCATAGGAAAGGGATCTGGGGCCAGAAGTCTTTCCAAAATCAGCCGCCCCTGTCTCGCCTCTGAGAATTGAGCTATCAGGAACAAATATGACAGGAATGTTCAAGAGTCTGGCTACCAAACAGCCCTTGGAGATGTTATCTCAGACTACATGCAATTAATAAATATTTATTAGGTATCTACTATTAGCATGTTATCCTAGTTTCTGAATTGGGAGAAACTTTCTGAGGATGAATAGAGTGTTAGCCCACGTGGGACCTTAGATCCATTGCTTTTTGCTGCGGTCAAAATCACAGCACTATTTCAAGAACATGTGTCAGGAAGTTAACTAAGGAGAGAGTCTTGAATTTTTTCCTTACAAACGCATTGAGTTTAAACTAGAAACCAATACCTACCCACTCCTCACAGTTATAACCTTCCCACTAGCGAAAAGAGGAAGATCAAACAGAGAGAAGAAGAAACCTGATAGGGTGTCCAAATATCCCGACTCCTAAAAGCTAACCAAATTAAGTTAAAAGCTCAGAGCTTTGTTTTTAAATGTATGAAGCAACATAATGACTGGTTCTGTGGAAGGCAAAAACCCCAGGAAGCATAAATGTCACCCCCTGGCGTGCATGCCCTGGTGGCTGACCCTTCCCGAAAAGAAATGTTCCTTCTATTCCAAGGCAGTACCCAGGGAGAAGTAATTCATAGATTTTATTTTGATTTTAATACAAGTGAAAAATTACTCTTTCTGGTCAGGGATTCATATTAGTCTGGAAGAAAAAAAAAAGAGAATCCATAGTTTCCGAAGGTGTCACACTGTCAGCTGACTTGACCGAAGACTCAGCTTCAGGATCAATATTTGTATATTTTATACGCACTCCCGTAGGGAGGTCTGAGCATGTTTAGATGCAGAATATTACGATCAAGTTATTGCACATAGTTTTCACGCAAAATTTACCTTTTTAAAGTGGATTGCAAACCACCTAATTTCCCCTTGTGCTTACTCCTGTGAAAGAACGCCACCCACGGAGCCAGACAGAGAATCAAAGAGAAGACTCTTTTCCTCGCACAAAAGCCTGCGCAGGAAAAGACGGATGGCTCTCGGCGCGCCTGCGAGCCACACACCCTTCTTTTCTTCTTGGAAAATGGGTGCCAATTAGTCGAGGACACTAGAAGATCGGCCGCTCAGTGAAACGGTCATTCCTCTCCGCAACACCACTCCGAATTCGCTTTCCTCCAAGGGCTCTGTTAGGCCTCTTCATCTCTTTCACAACCCCTCCTCCTCCTCTTAAGATGTCTCCTATTCATCGTGAGACTGTCATCCAAGAAAAATAGATGGCAGGGAAGGCTGGGCGCGGGGTGGTGGTGGTGGGGGGCGCAGGGACGCAGAGAGCGCGGTCCTGGAGAAGGGAAGGAGAGGTGACGGCCCCCACGTAACGCGTGGACACCTCTTAGAGGGTCGGAGGACGCGTGGCAAACGAAAGAAGGTCCAAGCATTCACCCCAACTCACTGGAACGTACTAGTTCATTTGAGGTGAGAGAAAAGAGGTTTTAAAAAATTCATTTGCCCTCACCCAGGAGTATGAAGTGAAGTTGTGCCATAGAAAAAATGTGATCGCTCTGAGGAGGCTTTTTAAAAATATATATACAGTATGAGACGCCGAACAGCTGGAATAGCACCATTTCATATTTTAGATGCAGCCTGCAACCGCTGAATAACCTTCTTATTTTGACTCAGA